>CAUZXS010001468.1:65000-125000 GCA_963585895.1 Sepioteuthis lessoniana
GATTCCAACCGGTAATTAAAAATAATAAAAAAGTAAAAAAAATGAAAATAAAAACCGGAGATCGGTAAACGGGGAGATAACTCTTCTGCCCTCTTGTACCCCCTCCCACCCTTCCATCCTGTGTCTATTCTATGAGTCCCTTTGTTCTGAAGACCTGTTTTTTTTCGTGTTATTGATATTTATCAATACCCATAACAGGATGGAAATAAATTTATAATCTTAATGTGACCGATTTTTGTTTTTCTTAAAGATATATATATATATATATATGTATATATAATTAACCTATAGGATTCTCATTGTGTGAAAAAAAGCGTTGATGCAATTTTCAAATAAGAATTATACATACTGATATGTGGTAAAAAAATCAATAAAAAAAGAAGAAGACTAACAGCGCCTGTACTATAGGAAAATGATCAAAAAGTGCTGTGATGCATAACAAAAAAAAAAAAAAAATACCGGAAGAATCAACTACGCTAAACGTAAAAATTGGACGATTCACCAAGTAGAAAGAATTTAAGTTGTAAAACCTACAGAGTCAGACTAATCTATCTAGTTTTCACCTACTCGATCATTAGGAAGAAATAGATTATTTATGATGATTCAGTAAATGAAACATTGGTAGAATAGTCTGACCCTGTCAGGTTTACTACTTCATATATATATATATATATATATATATATATATATATATATATAACATTGTATTGTATTAGTTTAGAGGATAATTGAAATGCGAAATAATAATTATTTAATGCTAATTAATTTCAAAATAAAAACTGCATCGCCAGTGACTATTTTAAAAAATGAACATGGTATTGGATGTACATTTTTTGGACTTCTTAAATACGGTTTTACATGTGGTGTTAGGACGCCATGTTGGATGTTGTAACCATGGTGCCACGTAGGTTGTTTACAACGTTTAAAAAACATGTACATATATTAAAGTGAAGATTTCTTTACACTTTGCCTGTGATTTAAGACCCAAAACCTGTCAGTGGTAAAGTGAAAAAAAAATCGAAACCAATATCAAAATTGCTTGATCTTAATCTATGAATTTTTAAAGGGAGAAACACAAAGCTCTGCTAATGCAATACCATTCCTATATACCAAGCTCTGTAAAACTAGCCCTGTCAGTTGAGGCTGTATTATACCCTGACTTCATCTCTGCAGAGCGGTAAGAATCCACCCACAACGAGTGTCCTGATGGTGAGGTTACAGTCCTGGGAGCTTTGTTATATGTTGAATACACTTTTTTTGCGATTACTTCCCCGTCCACTCTAAATCGGAGTGATCCTTTTTACCAACCCCTCCGCTCGGGCAGGATGTGACACAAGGTCAATTTTTAAGCGGAGTTTAACAGGTTTGAATTCAGAGTTTTCTTTCTCCTAGACTAGTTGCCTAACCAAGGCTGAAGAACTCAGTCTGTCCTACTATTTACCCATAGCTAGAGGGAGAATTATTGGATTCATACCTTTCCCAAGGGTATTAGTGCTATGTGAAATGCAATCAGTCTCGTCCAGGATTTGAACTCGTGTCGCCGTGTCCATTTCCTACAACGATAACCTTTACACCACAGGCACCTCCATAAATACCACGGGTACCTCAATCGGAGTGATAGCACCTTTTAGAGCCCTATCAATTAGTAAAAAGGAACTGTTTAACCATTAAACTGCATGTAAACAAATGATGCTGAATAAAACTTTTAGCGTTAAATGAAAATATATTGAAAACATTTTTCTGCAAATAAAATGATTTAATAAAAGTTAGATAGCATTACTTGTAACTATTTAATAGTGTACAAACAGATGACGAAAATCCAAAAGAATTACTGGTGTTACTTAGCAATACTTGAAACCACTAAACTATGAGCAAAGAAATGATATATATTATATAGAATTATAGGTGTTAAATAACAATACTTGAAACTATTTGACTGTTTGCAAACAAATTTTTTGTAGACTCTTACTCCAAAACTGTTCTTTTCCTTATCTTATATATATATATATATATATATATATATATATATATATATATATATATATATATATAGTATTTGGCATGAAATACGCTGCATGGGATAATATGTCAAGCTAACCAACCTCCGAAGATTTTATTTTATGCTTCTAAAATTGATTTTTTTTTACAGTTCTTTATCTGAAAATTTACATGAAATTTAAGATATGAATATTTGGAAGACCTACAATTAATTTCGACTACACCACTTCAATACATAGCAAGGCTTTCAGACGAATGGAAAAATTGATGAAGCATGTGTGTTGGGTGCCAAAAATAGTATTTCGGATAACATCATCGTTCAATTTATTGTTCATTTCTGTCTGAGTAAATACCGTCCCAATTCATCTCCACAATGATTGCGCATATATACATATATATATATAGAGAGAGAGAGAGAGAGTGAGAGAGAGACTGGGAGAAAAATATAGAGAAAGGAAAAGAGAGATAAACGGAAGGATCTCTTTGTTCAATGAAATAAGCTTAATAAAAATATCCTATCTGTCACCATAGAGCTGTGATTACGACGCCTCTTTTCGGGAGTAATGAGTTCTTTACTTAATTGTGATATAGTACCAAGATGACCTCTAGTTAATAAATATGTTGACTCCAAGTTTGGTGTCCTAGTTCCTTGCTTCCGCTTGGCGCCAACCTTTATTTTCATACCTGAACAAAACAAAAAAGTTGGATCCTCCCCAATGTGGAATTCTTTCAGTGCAAAGTCATTATGCACTTCAACTCATGAGTTTGACTCTTTCACTCTTAACGTTCAACTTTAAAATATCATTAATATACGTCTCTGGTTCACAGGTTCATGTATTTGTGAATTTTCTTTCTTTTTTTATCAGCTCAGGTTATTTTGGTTTAGACACAAAAAATAGGAATATTGGCTTCTGACTGTTTCTATCATCCTTAGCCTGTTCTTGTTATTTTATTGATAAATATATTTATAATATATCCTAAAATATTGAGCTGAAAAAAGACTGATTCTAAGAGTAACCCGTATATATATATATATATATATATATATATATATATATATATATATATATATATACGTGGTGCCATTCAATAAGTTTCCAGAATTTATTTTGTACAGGCATTTAAAATTGTCATAGACACTCAAAAATTCAGTATGTTATTACTATATATCTTATGAGGTGACTGACCCATTTTTATAATTTCAGGTTCAAAGGAACAACTACAACAGAAATTGGAATACACCCTACTAAAGCCTGATTTTCAAAGCTGGTGAATTTCAAAAATGCAATCTGGACGTGAGGACACTTTAGAAGAACAATATGCAATAAGATTCTGTGTTAAAGTTGGAAAAAATTACATAAAAACATATGTAATGCTTCAGACTGTTTTGTGACCATCTTGCATGAATCGAGCCTCAGTTTTTGAGTGGGTAAGAGATTCAAGGAAGGCAGGGAGTCTGTGAGGGATGATGAGAGGTGTGAGAGGAGTAGGGAAGTCAGTACACCAGAGTTTATTGGCCAACGAGTTAGGGTTAGGGTTACTATGTTGAGGTTTTAATTGAGTTCGGGAAGAGATTTCGTCGGAAGAGGCCAGCACTCTTCAAATCGGTTCAGTGGCATTTCCACTAGGACAATGCACCAGTCCACAAGTCCATCCTTGTCACAGACTATTTGACTAAGATTGGCATCAAGACAGTTCCTCACCCTCCCTATAGTTCAGACCTTGCTCTCTGTGACTATTGGTTATTCACTAAGCACAGAGGCTATCGTTATGAGACAGTTGAGGAGATGAAAGAGGCTGTGACGAAGGTCATTGACACGATCACACAAGATGACTTGCATTGCAACCGGAGGAGATTACTTCGAAGGGGACTAGAGTTTCATGTGTGTACTATCAATAAAAGTGCCCATTCGAAAAAAGTCTGGAAACTTCTTTAATGATCCTCGTATATATATATATATATATATACTCCCCTACCCCAATAGGATTGAGTTCTCTAAGCGAATGAAGTAATCGCGTTACCATTAGCGTTTGTTGCCAGGCTCTTCGTATATGAATTGAGTTCTCGTTAGGCGTTAAACGGATGTATGTAAATAATAGTAACTGTGATTCATAACCGTTTAAAATTTAATTCGCTGCTATTGTTTCTTCATGGCTGAGGTGTAGGGGCTTGGATTGGCATTTGAGTCAACAGAGTTTCGATCCAAGCTACGGGAAGCTAGTATGTCTAGCCACACTGATGAGTTCTGATAGAACGAAACAGATCTGTCTGTGGATGATTATATATATATATGTGTGTGTGTGTGTGTGTGTGTGTGACTGTCTCTCTGTCTGTCTGCGTGTGTCTGTACGCAGAGCAATGGGAAAACTGTCGTTTAAAGAATGCAAAAAATGAAAATACTGCCGATAAATCTTTCTATCAGATATACTTACCAAAATTAAACGAAAAATTCTTACAATACTTAAGATCAAATTTATTTGAAGAAATTACCATTGGCTTTAACCACAGTATCAAGAGGGATTCGGAATCTCTTGCAAACCTTTCCGACTGTGTCTTTTTTAAAATGGTAAATGCTGCCGCTATTCTTGCCTTAAAATCAGTTTTGATGCCCCACTGGCAATTATCAAGGATAATTTAATCTTGAAGATAGAGTGAAAAATGTTAAGAAAGATGTGGTCATAGAAATTTTCGCATAGCCAATACAGTGTTTTACTTTTGTCGTAAGTCGTATAGTCCTTTTGCCTGTCGAAGGGTCTTCCAGCAGCCACCATCATAATTCAGGTCGGAACTACCTCCCCTAAGCTCTTAATGTAGGCCTCCATCTTTAGTGTGTAGAAGACAATGCAACTTATCCTGCGTGACAAAGCGACCATATGTATGCCAAACGTGCAAAATGCGTAGTACACCAGAGAGAGAGCGAGATATATATATATATATATATATAGAGAGAGAGAGAGAGAGAAAGAGAGAGAGACATGGGCACCCTAACATCTCAATCTAAAATAAATCGCGGCCTCAAGTCAGGAGAACATGCGAGCGAGGCATATGCAGTTTTTTAAGCGAATGAATCAACCAAGCATAAAAAAATATGCCACGTGTGGAGAATGGCCGACGGTGAGATAGAGTGAAGACGTTATGCTTTTTGGCGGAGAAGGCGATAGTGTAAAAATACTATTGTTGGTAGGAAAACGCAATTTAGTATAAGACGTTATGCTTGTTGGTGGATACAGCGATAGAGTGAAGACATCATTCTTCTTGATGGGAGAACATAAACGAATGAAGACACTATTTTTGCTTGCGATCACTAGGATCCATTTCACTAAGTTCGAAAACCGAACAACTCTGAGTCCAGTTGGAAAGATAATTGCACGCATAATGTCACCATCATTTGTGACCACCCCAACACCATGATGAAGACTGGGTATGTGGTTTTCATATGAATATGGATATCATATTTACCCGACCCCTTCGCTCGGGCAGGATATGGCACATGTTCAATTTTTTTTTTAAGTGGAGTTTAACAGGTTTGAATTCGGAGTTTTCCTTCTCCTAGACTAGTTGCCTCACCAAGGCTGAAGAACCCAGTCTGTCCTCCTATTTACCCATTGCTGGGGGGAGAATAATTGGACTCATACCTTTCCCAAGGGTATTAATGCTATGTGAAATGCAATCTGTTACGTCCAGGATTTGAACTCGTGTCGCTGTGTCCATTTCCTGCAACGATAACTATTACACCACGTGCACCTCATATGAATATGAATATGTCATCTATTTAGTATTAAAACGCTCTGAAATCATCATATCGGAATTTCCGTCATGAATGTTACGCAGTACGGCATGCCGTTTCCTAAGTTCCGGATCAGTGAATAGCATCATGGTGCTGTTTTCCTCAAAGATAAAAACAAAATAACTCTAGTTTGCTACATAGTAGAAAGAAAATTAAGTAGAGAAAATTAGGGAAAATTAAAAATTTAACAATATGGTAATTTACCCATTATACTATATATATATATATATATATATATATATATATATATGTATATATATATGTGTGTGTGTGTGTGTGTGTGTACAACTCTCGAAAACAATTACTTAAAGACAATATAGGACAAATTAACAAATAACAAATTCATGATATATCCGCATAAAAAAGCAGTATAAAATAGAACGCTCTTTTAGGAGGTACCCGTGGTGTAATGGTTATCGTCGTAGGAAATGAACACGGCAACACGAGTTCAAATCCTGGACGAGACTGATTGCATTTCACATAGCACTAATACCCTTGGGAAAGGTTTGAATCCAATTATTTTCCCTCCAGCTATGGGTAAATAGTAGGACAAAGTAGGTTCTTCAGCCTTGGCGAGGCAACAAGTCTAGGGGAAGGAAAACTCCGATTTCAAATCTGTTAAACTCCGCTTAAAAAAATGACCTCGTGCCATATCCTGCCCGAGCGAAGGGGTTGGGTAAATATGATAAAGTAGATTGCTCTTTTGAGAATACCTCCCACATATAACCATCATTCCCATCATTATCAACACAAGAATATATAAAGAGAAAACCACCAAGTGGGCTTATTTGTTCCGACGATCGCATAGGAGAGAAACTGATAGTTACCAAGCTCAAATAAAACTATATCTCTGCTATCCAAATATTTCTTTAAAAGACCGGAGGATTTTCTTGTCTTCAAAGAATCCAAAATTTTCAAATATCATTCCACGTGGCAAATACGCACTGAATACTTTTGAATTAAGAACGCTATGTGAATGTTTGCCTATTTTCGTCGTCCACATTTTATTTGCTCCTGAAATCTCGACAAGCATCCATCGCTGTGTGAACAATTCTCCTGATATCAAAGTCCTGATGAAGGTTATTGAAACTGAAATGTTTAAGGTTAAGTTTACATCACAATAAATTCACCTATTTGGATGATTATATTTTTCTGCTTTCTTCATACTTTCAGATTTAGATCCATATTTTTTTGCTTGTTTGTTTGCTTTGATTTTATTGAATATAAACCATTATAGGTTATTAATGGCTAAATCCATTTTTATACATATGAAAACTTCTATTTCAAATAAATCAGTTTAGCATAAGAATATAGTTTAAATGTAAAAAATAGTTGTTTTTAAAAAATTTAGTTTACGTAAGTTTTGTTTACAAACAGTTAAATGTAAAATCAGTTCTTTTTCAAACACTGCAAATTAGCGTAAGTACGGCATTCAAATGTCAAAACAGTTTTTTTTTTCCACCAATTCAGTTTAGCACGCGTACACTGTTTAGTTCTATTTGATTCACAGATAGTACCCGATTAGGTACTGCCACTCAGGGTAAGAGTCGACCTGGGAGCGATGGCAATAAATGGGGTTCTTCGCATTCCCCAAAGCTCCAACATTACTGGAGCCTCACCATCAGATTGTTTAGTGTCATATCCAGAAAACTTATTGTGGGTGTCTTACCCCTCCGGAGAGATGCAGTCAGTTTATTTTGCTGCCCCAGCTGACTGGGCCAATATATATATATATATATATACATATATATATATACGAGTGTGTGTACTCGTAGAGATTAATATAATGCTTTTGTTTTCGAAGAAAAATGATGACCTTTAATCAATTTTTTTCTCAGAATTTGGAATCTTTAACATAATAATTATTCATGCGAATTTATGTGAAATTCTGTATATATATATATATCATCGTCATAAAGTCACGCTGACAGCTCGGATTTCCTGACTCTCTCTCTCTCACTCTCTCTCTCTCTCTCTCTCTCTCTCTCTCTCTCTCTCTGTCCCAGTGATCCATCGCACCCGGCAGATCCTTCAAACTACATCCTGTATGCGCACTAAGCTGATGTATATCCATTAAAAATTTGGCTTACTTCTTTTGAGGAAAAAAAATCCCCTTTTCTATTTTACAAATTGATTAAGAAGATATAGTCACTTTCGTCGTTGCCTACTTGAGAATTCTTGTCATTATCGATAATTTAAACGTTGTGTTTGGGGATGTAACGGAAAAGAGAATATAGCTCGTAGCAAAAGGGGAGGATTTCCATTTCATCCCTGGCATTAGTTAGACTTTTGCATTAGATGAGTGTTTTGCAGTGTTTGCCTATGAATGAAGCACTCATTATTATCATTTGGATTCTCTCAATGATATTTAGAATTTTCAAGGCACGAGGACTGAGATGCATTCCTAAATTTTTTATGATGGGTTTGACTGAGTTCTTCCATGCAGATACCGAGACGAAGTATCTATTATCAGTATCATTGTATTTTACATCTATTTACCTCGGGTATCACCTATGTTTTTGTACTCATATGATGTCTATATTATGCTCAGCTGCAAACGCTGTAAACTCTTGTAACAGGTTTTTTGAGTTTAACGTCATAACCTTAAATGTCACTATCTTAGGCTGTTTGCATCTAAGTAATTGTGGTTTGCATTTGAGCTCAGAAATAGAATTTTTAAACACTAAGGCTAGAGCTTCAACTTCAACAGAATGCACCTGTTGTTTAACCGCGTCAGAGGCAATGTGATTTGGACGTAATTTTTCAATTACAGAACTGGCACTGTTTCTCTGGCTATTTGTTGCTCACCACTAAACGCCACGTCTATAGCTGTAGTTTCCTGACTGAACAATCTTATCCTTACCAATTATCTATAAGATTTTTTCACCAAGCTTCTTGTGAAACACAGCGTTAACCTAAGTTTGGATTCATCCACTAGACTTTGCAACCACCATGCTGCTTAAAATGGCTTCCGTCGATAGAAACATATATATATATATATATATATATATATATATATATATGTGTGTGTGTGTGTGTGTGTGTGTGTGTGTGCGTGCGTGCGTGTGTGTGTGTTAGAGTGGGGTCGGTGTGTCCCAATTTTAGACTTTATTAAAAAAAAGTATGACAACGTGAAGTGTGATTTGTAATTTTAAGAGTAAGTATAAGTCCAACGAACATTTTCATATTATTCAAGCTCTGCGGCATGATTTTATTAGCTTTCATATATATATATATATATATATATATATATATATATATATATATATACACAAAAATAAATAAATTCTTATGATCCAACACAGCGTTTTTTTTTAAGAATATGATTAATAATACAAAGATTAAATTGTAAATATATTGACTGCCCAAACGAAAAAAATGACTTGGCCTGAAAGGTACTTTCATCCAAGTAAATTCAGTATTAAACTGAGATTTACAAATGCAGATATACTATATGCAGAGAGTAAAAATGTGAGTATATATATATATATATATATATATACGCTGATAGATCTCTGTAATGAAACAAATCATCTCCGATCTGGATACCGGATCTAAATTGGAAAATGATTTCGTGCTTGCCAATGAAAAAATTTTGAAATTCAGAGATGAGTATTTTATCGAAGCATTGGAAGGGTTTTTGAGAATCATGCAAGGAAATTAGAATTTTGTGCTAAAAACGAACCAAAAACATCACGGCAAAAGGTAAATAAATAAATGAATGAATAAATAAAATCATTTGACGAATGCACTGGAACAATAAGCAGTTTACTGTTATTCAATTTTTCAATGACAGAACTCAGGGAATGGAAGGTATTATAATACCAGTGTTCAGTGCTTATCTAGAACGCATGCAGGAATGAAGGCAGAATTTCGATAACAAAATCCCAGTTATCAAAAATAGCTATACACCCGTCAAGATCATTCTGATCGAAAGTGTCTGAGGACTACATAGAATAGCACGAAGGAGTACTGATCACAACCACCAAAAATGATAATCACAATAGGAATACCAAAAGAATGACAATAACTTGAAAACAGAATGGGAAGAAAAAGAATTCTACGGGCGTTTTAAACAAACGAATAAACATCTCACACGGGAAAAACCTGGACGTGGCTAAAAAAAGGAAACTTTCTGAGAGAAACAGAATATCTCCTGATAGCAGCACTAAACAACGCCATAAGAACCAATCATGTCAATGCGAGAATAGATAACACGCAACAAAATAGCAAATGTACGTTATGTGGTGATAGAGACAAAACCGTCAATCACATACTAAGCGAAGGCAGCAAATTGAAAAAAAACTATGGAACATGAAAGATACAATTATACCAATCTTGGAAGAGTCACCAATTATTATTAAAGGAAGAGGAGGAAAACAAGACGAGTGGAGACTTTCCAAACGACTACATTATTGAGAAAGATCAGAATACTAAGAAGAGTCTTTGAGACTTGAGGAGAATTGCTGTAACCCAAACTCCAGTGAAATACCATCAGCTGAGGTTGATATGAAAAACTCTCAAGGATAAACAATAATAATAATAATAATAATAATAATAATAATAATGAGCTGGAAAAAGAAATTAGAAAATTTTGGTGTAAGCAGATTAAGCAAATCGCAGGTAGTCCCAGACTATGTGTAATGCAAAATAAAATGCACTCAACGGAAACGCTCATCTCCAAAGGAGATTACAGTCAATGTAATAAAAAAATAGCATCGAAAAAAGCAGCAAGAACACAAAAATATTGACTTGATTTATGTGACTTGCCGTCACTCCAACTCCATTAAAAGACCGCCAGTTTACTCTGGTGTGAAAAATTCGTAAAGAGAAAACTAATAAAATAACAATAATAATAGTACGCCTGATGGACAGAATGGAATTGCCAAATCAAGACAAGATTAGAACTCTCAAAGAAAAGGAAACCTACAAATATTTTGGCATCTTGGAGGCAGAACCGTCAAACAAGTGAACTAGAAAGCTACTCGAGACAAAACCTTATCAAAGGAATGGTCTGTAATCATCGTTAGATATTCGTGACCCTTTTTGAAGTGGACCAAAGAAGAACATAAGCAAATGGACCAAAAACGAGAAAACTAATGACTATACATAAAGTATTGCATCCAAGAGACGACGTTAACAGACTCTGTGTACCAAAAAGGAAGCAGTAAGAGGACATGCCAGCATTGAAGACAGCGTTGACGCATCGATACAACTACTCGAAGACTACATTGAAAAGTATGAAAGAGGACTGATTATCGCTATCAGAAATGATGCAGACAACATGATGGCCAACCGAATGACAATAGCTAGCAAACACAAATAGGAAGAGAAACAACACTATGGGCATATTAAACGACTAATGAACAAATTTTCACACGAGAAAAACTGGATGTGGTTAAAAAGGAAAACTTAAGAGAGAAACAGAATATCTCCTAATAGCAGCACAAGACAACGCCATAAGAACCAATTATATCAAAGTGCGAATAGATAAGACGCGACAAAATAGATAAATAAAGGTCATTTGGTTATCATATTTACCAACCCCTCCGCTCGGGCAGGATGTGACACACGGTCAATTTTTAAGCGAAGTTTAACAGGCGTGAATTCAGAGTTTTCCTTCTCCTCGACCAGTTTCCTCACCAAAGCTGAAGAACCTAGTCTGCCCTACTATTTACCCATAGCTGGAGGGAGAATAATTGGATTCATACCTTTCCCAAGGGTATTAGTGCTATGTGAAATGCAATTAGTCTCGTTCAGGATTTGAACTCGTGTCGCCGTGTCCATTTCCTAGGACGGTAACTATTACACCACGGGCACCTCCTTCAGGTCATTTGGTTATAGAGACGAAACCATCAATCACATAATAAGCGAATGCTGCAAATTAGTAAACAAGGAGTATAAAACTAGACACGACTGGGTAGACAAGATGATCCACTGGGATATGTGCAAGAAATTAAAATTTGACCATAGAAACAAATGGTATATTGACAACCCAGCGTTTGTCCTACAGAATGAGACACATAAATTCCAATGGGAATTTGAAATACAAAAGGATCACGTAATCTCGGCCAGAAGACCAGACCTTACAAAAATCAGCAAACAAAAAATAAAAGAACTTGCAAAATTGTGGACTTTGTTGTACCGGCTGACTACAGAATAAAAATGAAAGAAAGTGAAAAGAAGAATAAGTACCTGGACATTGCTAGGGAATTGAAAAAACCTATGGAACATGATTGTGGCAATTATATCAATCGTAATTGGTGCTTTTGGTACTGTCACCAAAGGATTATTAAAGATACTGGAGGACTTGAAAATGACAGGACGAGTGGATACCGTCCAAACTACTACATTATTGAGAATGGACAGAATACAGAGAAGAGTCCTGGAGACCTGAGGATAATTTCTGTCACTCAAACTTCAGAGAAAGACCATTAGCTAACGTTGGTGTAAAAGACTCTCAAAAGTAGCTTTGGAACATGAAAGTGACGATCGTACTAATTGTGACGGCCGGGTAGAGACTATCCAAATGACAGCATTACTATGAAAGGACAGAATACTGAGAAGAGTCCTGGAGACTTGAGGAGATTTAATGTCACTCAAATTCCAGTGAAAGAACATCAGCTGATGCTGATGTGAAAAGCTCTAAAGGAGTAAATAATAATAATAATAATAATAATAATCATCATATCGCGCTGGTAGCACGGATATCCCTGACCCTCTCTTGCCACTCCTCCCTATCGTTCATCGCCCTAGGTAGGTCTTCAGGACAACATCCCGTATCCTCACATAGCTGCTGAATGTACGTTCGTGCTGGTCACCCTGTTTTTGCGCGGCCATGTGTGGGAATCCATAAGAGTACATCTCTTATGAGTTCATCTCTGCTTCTCCAGCAGTGTCCTGCATGTCTGGTTCGTCTAACTTGAATAGTTTTCGTGATAGAGGGCAGGTGGCCGTACAGTTGGTGTCTTGTGGGGTGTTGCTGCCCGGACTTGTTCAGGATTGCACGCAGCATTCTTGTGTAATAATAATAATAATAATAATAATAATAATAATAATAATAAGAAGAAGAAGAAGAAGAAGAAGAAGAAGAAGAAGAAGAGCAGCAACAACATCACTGCAAACAACAATTTTTATGTTTAAAACTTGTATATTTCACGTAATATGATTTTCTTTTTTGTAAGATCTCTAAGTAATTGCAGAATAAATAAAATAAATATTTCGGCGATTCTTGGTTATCTTAACCCTGAAAATAACTTAGTCTCTTTCAGATTATTAAAATTGTAATTCATGCAAAAATTTTATCAATTATGTACGGTTCTTCTTGCTATATATTTTTATGCTCATATAAGATCGTTGGAATAAAAGCGTATCGAGATCATCATGAAAGAAAGAAATAAAGAAAGAAAAAGATTATATATATATATATATATATATATAAAGAAAGAAAGAAAGAAAGAAAGAAAGAAAGAATACCGGGATGAAAAGAAGTGAATAAATATATTTATATATTTGAAAATGCATTCGATAGTATAAATGAAATAGAATAATGAAGTAATCCAAAAGAGTGTATTCTGTTATAAAGTCAACGTTAAACCGTATGGGTTTTAGTAAACCTTCAACAGGGCTTTTGAATGGTGAAATATCTATTGCTATTGTATGTTATTGGATCTTATTAAAACTTCCATCGTTGTTCTAGCAACACTTGTTTTTCAATCTTAAAGTCCTGCTGAAGGGTTTATCCAACCCGAAAAAATTTAACGTTGATTTTCCTTTAAAAAGATTCATCAATTTTGGATTACTTTGTTTGTCTATTTTCTTCATATATATATATATATATATATATATATATATATATATATATATATATATATATGTATATATATATATATATATATATATATAAAAGAAATAAAGAAAAAAAGAAAAAAAGAAAGCATAACACTAGAATAAATTAAGAAACAAGTTCATATGCATAGATAAATAGACAAAATATACAAGAAAGAAAGAAAGAAAGAAAGAATTAAGAAAAAAATCATGGTTAAATAGACAAAAATACAAAGAAAGAAAAAAAAGAAAAAAAGAAAGAGAGAAAGAATAAGGAAAAAGTTTAACAGTATGGATGAATAGAAAAGAAATAAAAAGAAAGACAGAAAGAAAGAAAGAAAGAAAGATTTAAGAAAAAAGTTTTAATGAATGGATGAATAGATAAAAAAAAAACAGAAAGAAAGAAAGAAAGAAAGAAAGAATTTAAAAAACGTTTAAATGAATGTATGAATAGACAAAGCATACCAGGAAAGAAGCAAAGAAAGGAAGAAAGAAAGACAGAAAGAAAGATTTTTTTTTAAATTTAAATGAATGGATAAATAGAAAAAAATATCAAGAAAGAAAGAAAGAAAGAAAGAAAGAAAGAAAGAAAAACACTGGAATGAATTAAGAAAACAGTTTAAATTTATAGATTAATAGACCGAAAAATACCAAGAAAGAAAGAAAGAAAGAAAGAAAGAAATACTTGGTTGAAGTGATCGATCAATTTTTTTGAGAATATGTTTCTCTTTCAAATATGTTACTTGCTAAACAATTTTCTTCATGTTCGAATGCAAAAAAGCCAATACAACAATCATTGAATTTTTCTACGTAAACACGTGTTTATTCTGAAGAGTCCTGTATCTAGTGTTAAAGGAAATCTTCAGATGTAAAGATCTGATATATTTCTTCGTTTTCCTAACAGCCAACCAAATTCTTAGTTCTTAAATTTTGTTCGATCTGTGCTCAAATGTTTATTTCTTGATCAATGCCGAACCTTTAACGTTCAGCTATGTTCTGTTTTCGTTTTGAAATAATCTCTTAGTGTTTTGATCAGTTCCCTGTCAACAACTTCAAGAAATTGTTATTTCACTCCTTTTACCTCTAACTTCACACGGTCTTTCAACCTTCCCCGTTACAACCCTAATGACCCCTTTTTTTCTATTCAATACTGTTATTTAATCCTAATTGCTGTGCCAATTTTGTTTTCTTGCAGAATTGATCCCTATTTACACGTTATGTTTTTATTTAACTAAACGGATATTTGATTATATATATATATATATATATATATATATATATATATATATATATATATATATATTTCAGCAGAGTTAGGAAAAATCTACTCAGGTTTCAGCTAAATGACAATTCCGACTCGTCCAGATGTTCCGGTTAGGTGAAATTGAGGTAGATTTTTTCTGATTCTGCAGGTATTCATATTTCGCTCTATTCCTTGTATAGAACCCTCTTTCGTTTATCTTAAGGAATTCTATTGGTGTTTTTTTTTCTTTTCGCTAGGCGTAAGATATTGGTTGATTATTACTTTTGGTTTTATGTTATTTCTTTAAAAATAAGAATTTGCGAAAGTTCCGAAGTGAAGGTTATTAAATATAAACGAGACGATCTCATGAGAAAATAACATCAGGTTTAATGGAAATTCGACACTACTCAACCAAGTTTCCTTATTAAGGGGCATGACCGTTTAGGACAAGTACGATATTTTGATAAAACAAAACTATACCCTATCAGTTGGCCGAAGTTGCTGGTGGCACCAGGGGTGGTTGTACTACCTTAGGCACGGAAACTGTGGAATCCCCATCACTGATCCGACGCCGATGAAAAACACGTGCAATCACTCGTTGTAATATATATATATATATATATATATATATATGCTTAAATGAAGGATTGCTGCCCAACGACACATACACACACATATACATTTATATATATATATATATATATATATATATGTGTGTGTGTATGTGTGTGTGTGTGTGTGTCGTTGGGCAGCAGTCCTTCATTTAAGCATGTTTGATCAAATATTAAAGACACATTTTGTCTGTATAATTTTATTAAAGTCTTTTCATGACAAGTGTTTTGGTTTTAGGTTGGAATTCGTAGATGAATTTACCGAAATAAGATAGACTATGATAACCAATTTCGTTTTCATGAAATTGCGTAGGTAATTAACAAACGGTAGTTTTCTGACTGGTTTGCCGGGTGCTGTACATTTTGGTAAGTGTTTATAATCAGAGCATCTGCTTTTAAAAATAGTGTGTAATATAGTGTTAATACAATACTAAAATTAATTCTTCGATTTTATAATTTTATATGAATATCCGTCTTAATTTATTTGATATGTTCATCCAAAACGAGTTAAAGTTGGCAATGTTTACAGTAGACAGCAGGAGTTGCGTTAAGTGTTATGTAGCGCCAATTGTGAGTACTTTTCCACAAGTTGACCCCATTGTGACAGAGTTTTGCATTTTATCCCTGCCATAAGAATCGATCCCAAGAATAGCTGAGATTTTCTAGTCTTAAAAAGTTGACTTGTCCGTCGCAATTTACTGTATATAAACATTGCATAAAGCGTTTTAAGTGGTTGAATAGATTTTTTTGCTGAAGATTTCTCAATGACTGTTTGTTTGTTTGTTTTTGTTTTTTTTTTTTAGTTGACTTGAGCGTGATCATGACTATCAGCTATAGAATTTTTAAATTTCCGAAATTGCTTTAATTAGATGAATTCAACAGAACTGAAAGAAATTCCAACATTAATATTTTTCTTCCATCTATTTTGCGATCTGTGTCATAAAAAAAAGCATCTACGCCTTGGCATCTGTTTTTGAGCTTTCTACCCGAAGGCAATCCCAAGTCAACCCTGCCACTCAGTCAGAATCACGAATACCCCAAAGCGTACATGACCTGCGCAACATAACAATGTTTATTTATATTTATTTACTAATGTATAATTTTTTTCTTTTTTTTTTTTTTTGGTGGTGGTAGGAGGGGGCATGAAAATGTGCGGAAAATAAATTGTGAATAAAACGTGAGAGATTTTATGACCACACTAGCGGATATTGCTTATTTACTGGGAAAAAAATCCTGGTTGGACTTGTAAAAAGTTTTACATTTCGTTTAAGGATTCCATGACTTATCAGAAGTCAGTAGTATAAGAGGATTAATTCCTTAGTGTGATAGGTGGTTTATCAGATGAAAGTTATAAAATCAGATTGCATTTATCACACAGTAAAGTTATGACCAGCGAGTTTATATTAATGTGTCTACAAGTGCACAATTGACTTAATATTTTTTGTACAAGGTGAGTATTTTCACCAGGACTCATCGATTAGACATCTTTCTACCCTCATAAGTGCGGCTCAAAATGGCATATTTCGAGCCCCATATAAGAAAAAAAATTCACTAAAAAATAAAAATGGCTGATTAATTCATTGATTGATTTCTACGGTATGTCACACTGTCTCTGGTTATTTTATGCCGACATGTTAGGAAATTGCTTTCATTGATGTGTTGCGGCATAAAGTATTATACAAGGAAACGCTTTGGCAAAATGACAACGCCGGCTGATGGACCTGTATATTTGCATACACGCGCACGTGTCTATGCAAATAAGAGTAAAGAGAGTCAATACAGAAGGAATAAGAGCGGCGATCTGTAATTGACGAGCAATCTTTCCTGATGGCGCCTCGTAACTATTATCAACGCTCCAGTCTGACTTCGACTAAGACCGTATAGCGCCGATCCCAGGCGACTCTAAAATTGTCCAGTTATATTTGCATTTATCTCATTCTTTCTGAAGATTGTTTTATTGTGTAGAGTAATATCATCACTTGAGGGTTACCGGCTCATTGACTAAGTAGGTAGAGTGTTCGCCAATTGGCAGGGAGACCTGGGTTCAATCCCAGGTCGCGTCATACTAAAGACTTTATAGATATTACTTGATACCTTTTTGCCTAACACTCAGCAATATAAGGTACGTATCAAGGGTAAAGTTAGTAGCGCCCTACCCAACACCGTGGTGTAGTAGATATTGAAAAGGGAACCTTTGGGTCACTCTCAACTACTTTCCTTAAGAGTATTAGTAAACGTTATAGCTAAGCTGGTGGAGAAAATTTGACATCATAGTTTCCTAATTCAATGGCTACGAAGGGGTACTCCAGATTCCCCAAAGTACCAGTCATGCTGAAGCCTTACCATCAGATTGTTAAATTTCATAAACAGGACATTTGTTGCGAGTGTATCTTACCCTTCTGCAGAGACGCCGTCGGTCTCTTTTATAGCCCCAGCCGACAGGGCTATATTTTAAAAAATATATATATATAGTAGTAGACAATCTCCCTTTTGCATCTTTAAGCTAGAATAATCTTTTAGTCGGTATCCAATGGATCACACAGCGACTCTATACAGGGAGCGTAACGAAATTCACTGTATTGATTTTTTATGGTCACTTCTCATTGTTGTTGTTGCTGTTACGATTATTATGAAAGAAATATTGATAGAAAATGAGATGAATGAGTGCATTTAACTTTTGCTTGTAACGAGAATTGACAATGGCTTGCAACAGTTATAGATATTTCAGAATTGAACTTAAAGAACTTCTTTCTAAATAAGGTTCGCCAGATGTCAGCAAATGTTAAATGCCCTCAAGCAGGACGAATGATGCATGATTCTAGCACAGACAAGGAAATATTTGATTGGTGTCCATATTTACAAAGAACATTACGATCAACATATATATATATATATATATATAAATATGTGTGTGTGTGTGTGTGTGTGTGAAAAGTTTGGTTCGGTTTTATTTCATGGCACGTCAACCATTATTGATTATTAATACCAAATCCATCTTAATACATATAGACTGTTCTAGTTTTTTTTTTCACACACATTTAATTGTCAAAAACAGTTTTATTTCAAACTATGTAGTTTAGCATGTTTACACTGCTTAGTTGCGTTTGAACCATAGATATGTTCTATCTATCAGTTGCTACTATTCCGGGTCAGAGTGGGCCTGGGAGCGATGGCAATGAAGGAATACTCCCCACTTCCCAAAGCCCCAGCATCACTGGAACCTCACCATCAGATTGCTTATTGTTATATCAAGGACACTCAGGGTGGGGTCGTACCCTTCTGAAGGGAAACTGTCGGGTTATTCTACAGCCCCAATAAATTTGGAAAAAGAGAGACAAGGAAGAAAGACGAATGTACTGAGATATACATGAATGAATTGGGAATATTCATACATACGTAATTATCTACCAACTAATCAATATATATATATATATATATATATATATATCATCTCATCTATCTATCTATCTGTAAATAATTGAATGCTATTGATATCATTGTTATTGTCGTGCGAAATGGACACGGAGCAATGAGTTCAAATAATGGACGATGCTGTTTGGAATACATTTTGGAAAGGTATTGTCACGTGATAGCTCACGGAGACGAAGAGGTAAGACTAATACTATCCTCCCGTATTTGAATTGACAGTATCAAGCCGTCAAACAAGTGACCGTTAGGAAGGAATGTGGGTCACGCAGGGGAGACCAGATGTTGGTACTTAGTGACCTCAGGTCGCCGGACATCGGAAGGGGAAAGAGAGAGAAGCCAAATGATTGGCTGGGACCCCAGAACGGAAGTGGGGCTCCCTTCCCCTCAGCGGAAGTAAATAGGAAGAAGTTTAGTTTTTGAGCAGGGTTCATAACGGGCAGACGAACCATAGCCATCTTACTCCGGGTTAAAGACAAAAGATTAACTGAGACACGAAGGACTCCAAAATCCTTCAAGCCAGTATTAAAAACAGAACAAAGTCTATTGGCCCGTGAAAGAAGAAAATTCTCCAGTGGAACCCCGTCGAAAATAAGATAAGTAACTTTGGGGACATTTTTCCTTTATACCCAAATTTCGTTTACCACTCTCTCTCTCAATTTGAAGAAGGACAAAAGTCAGAAAAGACGTTTATATTCGTGGACTGTCCAATTATATGTTTTTGACACTCTGAACGTGTATATATAAGTAGTGAAGGATTTTATGTATTTTCATTTTACCATGTGGTCTATGTTGTTACTTCATGCTTTCTTTCCAGCTTCTATTCGCCTTATGTTATCTTGCTTAGAATTGTCCTATTAATTCCTAAACTATCACACGGGAAACCGGAGTTGCCGACTACTACAATATTAATATTATTACAACTAAAACGTATAGGCTCATTATCTTCCATTGTCTCGGGGAAAGAAGTTTAGCGGCCTGGTGGGTGTGCGATAGTGTGAAATTTGGAACCCCTTTGCCAGCGGTGGTCAGTCTGGCCCTAAGTTATTCCCTCACGTAATATGCCAGTTCTTATATGCCTGAGAGAAGAACTCTGAACAGGACTTATTCTGTAGGGGATCAAGTGCCAACCTGCCCCGTCTTCACACGTGCGAAAATAAAGTCCCGTTTTGGGATTTTAGTCAATTTCGCGTCACAGTATGTATCCAAGTATTGACATTTATTCTTCATACACATGTATATTTGTCCCAACACATTCACTTAAAAATGCTATGAATTTAATAACGATACATTGCAGAATTTGATCGACTCAGTTGTACAGTACATAACGACAGTTTATTTTTAATTTAAAATTGGTCATAATTCGTCTCATAGCATAACCTTTGTCAAATTACCTGTAATAATTGACGTTCAAATTATTATTGCTTTTATCCAAGGTAACAGAATCTGATTTTATTTATAGATAAACCAATACATACAAACATAGAGTCAACACAAACAGACCTATACATACATACATACACACACACACACACACATATATATATATATATATATATATATATATATATATATATATATATTTCATTGAACAATATAGACGTGTTATGTCTACATATTTTTGTATTTGTCCTTTCGAGTTGCCGAATTGATTTTATACTATCTGGTGAGAATTGGTTGATGAAACTCCCATAATTAATTGTTATTCTTGTAATTTCTGCCTGATCTTGGGCTATCATAAGGCGTATGTATATTGCAAAAGTGATGTGTCCTTTGCATGTTCATTACTACTTTGTAAGTGTTTATTATTTATACTGGTGTGTTGTTGTAGCGTTTTATTCGTTTCTATAGGTAGCAGCAGTAGCTAGAGAGATTTAAGTACATTTTTTCTGGATTCAGCATTGATCCTATTGAGTTTGGGTTATTTAACTCTAATGTGGAGCACCTGGAGAATTCGAATTTTTGTTTTGTTGTTTTGTTTTTCTAATTAACCAATTCCTGCCGGATACCATTAAATCAATTCGGCAAATTTCCCTGTAAATATATATATATATATATATACACGTGAATCCAAAATTCGGCTAATTTACATATATTTGCATATAACTTACATATATTTTTAGGAGTTCACTTGGCAAAAATTAAACGTGCAAAACTGGTTCGTTATGTTTCTTTATTTAAAGGCATATCAAACATCGTGGATTATTTAATGTCAATACCCTCCTTGTAGAAGAACAGCAGTCAAACAATTTAACCATTAGGAAGGGTGATAAAGATTTCATAACTTTCCTGAGTGTACTAGTTTGAAACTGAACGTAGTAGCGTGCCTGGTGTTCGAGGATGCAGTTAAGTACTTTAGCGATTACGCTATACTTATAACATATTGACCCTGGACCGAGCCGTCAATCAAGAGATACACCTGTGTAAATAAGCAGAAGAACAGCGAAACAGGTGCACCTGGTCGAAGATATCGGAATATCACCTTGACCTGTGGACGTGGTTGAATTCTGTGCAGATGCGTACGCCCACAGGAAGCAGGTGGGTGTCAGACAATTATATAACCAGGTGCCACATACGGCTTGGGTCGGTTAGTTCGAGTTCCTGTTGGATTTGGAGTCAGTTGAGGGACAAGATGCCAGCGTGAGAATCAGCTTGCAGACTTAGGGCTTGCAGCCCTCAGTGACCCACGGTTGAGCAGTTAGAATGCGATGGTCAGAAGAACTTTGGGTCAGTATGTAGCAGTCTGTCCCCGTCTCCAACTCACCTCTCCCACACAACTAACATCAACCCTTTCGAGAATAAAGTGTGAGAAGTATAGTTTTATAAAGAAGTGGGTTCGTTCGTTCATTGAAGTTCGTCATTCTTGTTGATTATGTTTCCGCTTATGTTTGTATCTGTGTATGTATGTGGCTATACAATATACTGACTCCCCTTGCGACATCTAAGTAAGGGAGTTTGAACTCCAGTTCACTTTTCGAATAATACACTTTGAAAAGTTTCCAACCCCCAAGCCCCACCCAGCTACTACAACTGACATTTTACAAAATTCATTTGTAGTCGACATTCTTTGTCTAAAAACGATTGAAAACACAACCCAAAATGATATATAAACTCAAGCTAAAAAAAGAAAAATTGACTTACAGTCTCAATTCTAATTCAATATGATTCCTTACAATATATATATATATTAGTAAATATGGATCTAAATCCGACAGTATGATGAAAATAGAAAAAACAGAATAATCTAAATTGAATGAATTTATTTTGATGCAAAGTCAACGTTAAACGTTTCGCTTTTAATAAACTTCATAAGAATTTTGATAACAGAGAGAATTGTTCACACAGCAACAGATGCTTGTCGAGATAACAGAAGCAAAGAAAATGTATGTAATGAAAGATATTTTGTTATATATATTTTCTCTATCAAAATCAAAACGTTCAACATTGACTTTACATCACAATACATTCATTTAATATGGATTATTCTGTTTTTCTACTATTCATAAATATGAGTGTATTATAATTTTATATATGAGTACATTATACATACATATATATATATATATATATATATATGTGTGTGTGTATGTGTGTGTGTGTGTCTGTGTGTCATTCAGGAGTACTACAAGGGTACACTCTAGCCCCATATACATAGCGATACTGATGACATAGCGATACTGGCAAATATACCCAACCAAGCCGAAACATTACTGCATAGTTTGGAACGAGCCGCCGCAGGCATTGGCCTCCATGTCAACGCACACAAAACGGAATATACGTGCTATAATCAAACAGGCGACATCTCCACACTAGACGGAACCTCTCTGAAACTAGTAGACAAATTCACCTACCTAGGAAGCAATATCTCATCAACCAAAAAAGACATTGACACACGGCTAACGAAGGCATGGACAGCTGTCAATAGGCTATCGATCATATGGATATAAGACCTAACCGATAAAATGAAACGCAGTTTCTTCCAGGCAGCAGTCGTGTCGATACCGCTGTATGGATGCACTACTTGGACGCTAATTAAACGGCTGGAGAAGAGACTAGACGGCAATTACATAAGAATGTTGCGAGCAATATTGAACAAGTCCTGGCGGCAATACCCAACAAGGCACCAACTATACGGCCACCTGCCTCTCATCACGAAAACTATCTAAGTCAGACGAACTAGACATGCAGGACACTGCTGGAGAAGCAGGGACGATCTCATAAGTGATGTACTCCTATGGACCCCCTCATATGGCCAGGAAAAAGCAGGACGACCAGCAGCTATGTGAGGATACGCGATGTAGCCCTGAAGACCTGCCAGAGGCGATGAACGATAGGGAGAAGTGGCGGGAGAGAGTCAGGGATACCCGTCCCTGTGGCACGACATCATGATGATGAAATGTCGTGCTGAAAGCATGACCCAATCTCGCCACCCGTCACTGACCCAATCTCGCCACCCGTCTTTATCGTCCATCGGTGCCGGGAGGTCTTCCAGGCTATATCCTATATTAGCACAGAGCTATTGTATATAGGTTCTAGCTGGTCATCCTTCCTTTGCTTGTCCATGTGAGGTGGTTCACCGGAGTATATCGCTTATGAGTTCGTCCTACGTCTCCGGTGTCCCGTATGTCTGGTTTGCCTAACTTCGATAGTTTTTGTGATGCGTAGTTGGTGGCCATACAGCTGCTATTTTTTGGGGGTGTTGCTTCAAGGACTTGCTCAATACAGGTCGCAGTATTCTTGTGTAATTATAGTCAAGATGTTTCTCCATATGTTTAGTTAGCGTTTACATAATGCATCCATATAGCATTATCGACACGACCATTGCTTGAAAAAAACTGCGTTTTATTTTATCGGTCAGGTCTGACATCCATATAACCGATAGTCTACCGATAGCTGTCCTTGCATTTGTTAGTCGCGTGTTGATATATATATATATATATATATATATACGCCTTCTGTTCCTAAGTATACTGACTGATGTTGCATTTAGAAAGGTTGGAATCAATACTGAGTGATTTTGATGATTCCAGTCATATCCTTGAGATTCTCTAGTTTGTCAGCCCTGTTCTATTTATCTAGATGTCTTCAAAATTCTCAGATTGGACCCATCATATGAACTTGACATTTAAGGAAGAAAAAAATAAAACAAGCATCAAGATTGATTTGATGAATATACAAGATACAGAATGTTCACAGCCGTGGATTTTGGATTAGAAATTCTTCAACTGGCACTACCTTGGTTATACGAAATCTAGACGTCTAGAGACCAGTCTGGACACTTAATAATAATTGTTCAGCACTGTATATATTTTGAGTCTAAATTTCAAAACTGAAAAAAACTTCAGCATCAGTTAATGAAATTATTATCATTAAAGGTTTTCGGACTATTGTCTTCGTCTTTATTGTTATTTCCACAACGTTTAGGCCGATAAGTCCTCCGGGCTTCTTCAGGTGTTTGTCAAACTCGGGAACTTTCACAGAACTTCGGACTTCATCCTTTATTAAATCCACGGGGGTCGCCTGTTCTGAATCCGTTTGCCATAACCGGGTACAAGTGTTGAGTATTCCTGCATTGTTACTCGCCTGTAGTCAGGATTGTCTCCTTAGAAGACTTGGGAACCAACGCCTATAACTGATACGATATGTGTCCTGCTGGACAAAATTCATACAACTAACATTCAATGTAATTTCCGTACACTTTGTGTGTGTGTGCGAGCGTGTGTGTGTGTGCGTGCACGCACGTGCACGCTTCATTTATAGCTTCTGATAAGGACACAGCACAAAGGCAAGTTAAAGTTGAGCTGGGTTCAATACAGTCTTTTCTTTCCCTTATTCTAGTTGACTAAGGCTAAAATATTCAGTCTTCTCTAAAACCCTTATAACTGGTGAGAAGAAAATATAGTCAACTCTTTTCCGAGTGCATAAGCACTGAATGAAATGCAAAATGCTTCATCCAGGATTTGAACTATGTTCGTCTAGTTCATTTCGATTAACGCTAACCGTTACACTATGTGCAGTTGGTTATGACATAAATGTATGTTTTTATATCACCAACGTTCTTGCCTGAAACTAAGTCAATAGCAATATAACCTGCTATTTTGGGTCGTAATAACCACAAGCAAGTCATTGCTTATTTGTGTGTTTCCTTGCTTTAAATATGAAGGCTTAAACTAAAACTACTGTTCACATACCTTTTAATACACACTCATTCGCTCGCCCCCCCCCATACACACGCGAAGATAGCTAGCTAGATAGATAGATCATAGTAATATAGAATAATTGATTCCATTGATTCTAACCAAAGATTTCAAAACACAATCGGCTGGGCATATTATTGACGCAATCCTATGCGGTTATTTATTTTTAATAAAAATTATACCACTGTATATCAAATGCAAACATCAGAAATATTCATCAAGTTTAGAAGAGTTTTTTTTTTTTATCTTTCTTTTAGTTTAGGAAATCATGAAAAATAAACTAGGATTCCTCTGTAACATTAGAATGTCGAGACACACATATCTATACCAAAACCCATCCAAACACTGACAGAGAGAGACACCCCAGACATATATATATATATATATATATATATATGTGTGTGTGTGTGTGTGTGTGTGTGTGTGGTGTCTATAAATGAATACTTTAAGCAAAAAAGAATTAGAAAATTTTTAAGTATTACAAGTTTTCAAACTGATGATCGTTCTGGACTAGGAACTACTGATAACGTGTAAAGATGAAATTGCAAACCTCAATGAGTGATTGCAGGTGTTCACATTGATGAACCTTCTGTTTAAGTCCTTGCTAATAACGGGAATTGATGAAATAGCGAGCTTCCCTTATCGTTTCAATTAGTATTTCGTTGTATTCTGTTTCAAATGCTTCCCTCAACGCATTAATCGTTGCAGGTTTTATGCTCTGAAGTTAAATGCCTCAATTAAATGCCACAATTGCACCTACTGGGTACCTCAAAAACTGCTCGTTACGGTAGATCACCACGCTAAGGGACAATTGTAGAGAGTGAATTATCAGTATTCGATCTAATAAAGTGTGCCTTACAGTTCAAGGTTTGTATCATTTTTTGAGACTGCATATATATATATATATATATATATATATATATATATATATATATATATATAAGTAAATAATGGATTGTGATCCGACAATATGTAAAAAAAAATTGATAACAAGGTAATCCAATAAAGCGCTCCTTCCACTTTGATCACCTTTTTAGCAATTTTTCTCTACATATATATATATATTGTCATCCACTGACAGACTGTTTTATTGTATCGCAACTCTTCAGTGTGGGGAGACACGCGAGATACTTTCAGCTGCAATGATGACTTTACCTTAAAGCTCTCGTCATTCTCAGCGTAAGTAGAGGAATTCTTTACTTATACATATTGTTACATATACGCTATCAGCTATTGAAGGGCTCAATTCATGATAAAAGCTTTGCATTTATATTTATATAATATGGGGACAAACAATTCGCTCAAAAACCTTTTTGCAGCTTAAAAAGTGATCAAATGCTTCCGAGCAGAAGGCATTAAAATCTTAAATAACATCCTCTCTCTTTTTATATTGGTCCCATACCAAAAGTTTTCATCTATAAACTAATTTGCGACCATCAGAAGAAATTCGTATGTATACTTGTATTTATACGCATATACATATGCTTTGGTTAGGTTACTTTGTTTAATGGCATATCAACCTTTGTAGGTTATTTAATGCCGAAGCCATTCTCCTAGAAGAACAGTAGTGGTACTATTTAACCCACAGCTGGGAGGATAAAGAGGTTCATACCTTTGCCCAAAAGTGAACGTGATAACGCGACTGGAGTTCGAACTCGCTTACGATGATTCCGCAGACTATCGCTTTACCCCTTACACCACGAGGACATACCCCGCATATATATGTTAGTGTGTATGCATGTGTGTCTTTGCTTATGCGTGTGAGAGACAGAGACAGAGTGAGAGAGAGACAGAGACAGAGTGAGAGAGAGAGACAGAGTGTGAGAGATATGGAAAGAAAGAGAGAGAGTGGGTGTGTGTATGTATATGTATATTTCAAGTTATATAAACTTGTAATTATTGCTTTAAATTTTCACTACTATGCTGCCTGACCTTTACGATTCAAGGAGAAGCAAATCTGGAAAAAGTCAGTCAACAACCCTACGGTACGCTATACAAACACAAACACATACAGGAGGTGTATAATGGTCATTGTCGTAAGAAATAGACACTGTGACACGAGTTCAAATCCTAGACGAAGCTGATTGCATTTCATGCAGAACTATTACTCTTGGGAAAGGTATAAATCCAATTATTCTCCCGCCAGTGATGGGTAACGTGTATGGAAGAGTGGGTTGGTTCTTTAGCCTTAGTTATGCAAGCAGTTCAAGTGGAGGAAAAGTCTGAATTCAAACCTGTTAAACTTCGCTTATAAGTTGACCTTGTGTCTCACGCTGGCCATGTGAAGGAGTTGGTCAATACATTCGTACATACGGGGGTCATTCAAAAAATTCTTAACCTCATTCTAATTTTACATTTGTCCTGCACAGAAATTAAGTCAGAAATCTGGA
Organism: Sepioteuthis lessoniana; assembly: GCA_963585895.1. Taxonomy (NCBI): domain Eukaryota; kingdom Metazoa; phylum Mollusca; class Cephalopoda; order Myopsida; family Loliginidae; genus Sepioteuthis; species Sepioteuthis lessoniana. Next base: position 92,481 of record CAUZXS010001468.1, read on the forward strand.
TTAGTTTCTTTGTTTTCTCGTTTTCTCAGAAGTGATAGTTAGTTGATGCAACATAACTGTTCACCTCTGGTTCTCATTTCTTCGTGAGGCTTAGAGCTTTTTGAACGACCCTCATACATACATACATCGATAGACACGAATTCGAGAATATTTAAGTATTGTTCCCAGATCAATATAGATTTGTGCTGCACTACAAATTTCTCATAGGATATTCATTGAGAGAGCTTTTCAACTGTTAAAGGATATGATGACGAACTAAATCGAGTTGTCTTCTAAAATGAGTTCTGAGTTGTCCAAACGTTGCAGACACCAACAAGTTTGAAGCTTTGATTGTGAGTGACTGTCACCGACCTTCCTGAGTGCCATTAAGAGAGACAATTAACGTCATTACGGAGAATCTGCTCGCTACAAACGAAGAAGAGTGAAGGAGCAAAAGATAAAGAAAGCCATTGAAATGACAGTTATTACATTACAGTACACAAACAGGACATAAGACCTGCCAAATTCATCAGCGGAGATTCGATTTGCACCAGATGTCCATACTTTTGCAATGCATTAATTCCGAGGCCGACACAGCATTAGAATACAGAAAAGCAAGCCAGAAGATACACACACACACACACACACACACACATATATATATATATATATATCTTCTGGCTTAAATACATATATATATATATATATATATATATATATATAAACACTGATATATATATATATATATATATATATATATATATATATATATATATATATATATATACCAGTGTGTATATATATATATATATATATTCACCAGTGGTATATACATATATATATATATATATATATATACCAGTGGTGTAATGGTTATCGTCGTAGGAAATGAACGCAGCGACACGAGTTCAAATTCTGGACGAAGCTGATGGCATTTCACGTAGCACTAATCCTTTGGGAAAGGCATGAATCCAATTATTCTCTCTCCAGCTATGAGTAAATTATAAGTCAGACTGGATTCTTTAGTCTCAGCAAGGTAAGAAATCAAGGAGAAAGAAAACTATACTCAAAAATTGCCCAAGTGTTACATACTGCACGTGAAGTCAATTGGTAGATACCCATATATCTGTGTTTGTGCGTATCTGTTTGAGTATATATATCTATATATGTGTGTGTGTGTGTGTGCGTTCATGTATATACATATCATTATTATCACCAATTCATGCTGATAGTATGAGTTCCCTTGTATCTATCTAGCCATCTGTCCCTATCGACAATCGCTCTTGACAGGTCCTCAAGATGACACCCTGTGTCCGCAGAGAGTTGATGAATGTTTGTAAATCTTTTTTGGTCGGCCAACTCTTGTCAATCCATGCAGAAAAGTACCCCGGAAGCTTGGATTATGACCTCGTCATAACTTTATAGGCAAAATCAGGCAATATTTACTCTGTCTGACTTGATAGATTCAGGAGATCGGTACATCTGCTATTTTGTAGGGTGCTGCTTCCAGGATTTTTTTTCAAGACATCAAGACATCATATATATATTGGGTTGTCCAATCAATTTTTTTCCAATTGTTTCGTTAAAGTTCGAGAAGTGTTTCCGTGCAATTGTACTAACTCGACTTCAAAGAAATGTTGTACTACCAGAGTCGTCATATTTCCATAATGGATAGCATGTTGATAATAGCCTGCAGCTTTCCTATGGGCATACTTACATTCCTTTTAGTTGACAAGATATTGCTTCCGAGGTATATGACATTTCTTTAGTGATGTTAGAGGCATCCTATTCAACGTTGAGATGACACCACATGAAGTCTTTTTTTTATCTGAGTTCGCAAAAGGGCCAATGCATCTGGCTGCCAGATCTAGGCTGTGCAGTGAACTTTCGATTTGAGTTTCTACATTCGTAAGAAGCGCAAGGTTATCTGTATAGTCTGCATCTATAATATCAACAACGAGATATCCTTTGTTTCTGACGTTTTTGTTTTTTGTTGTTTTTTTTTTGGAGGGGGGTTGGTTTTTTTGAGGAACGGGTTTCTTTCATTAGAACACTCGACGTTCGTAGTAATGAAGGTGGAATATAGATAGAAATTTTGCTATTGTATCCCTTGCAAGACTCCAACGACAATTTCAAAGAAATCAATGTCACAATCCGGGGACTGAACCCCTGCATTAGTGTTTTTGTAAAGCATCATTAGAGCAAATACAGTCTCTTTAGGGGAACCACATGCTAATTGCATATGCTCTATCATTTTTCTATGTTTGGAATCGAATACTTTGGAGATATTTTCAAACAATAGTGCTGCCTCATGATTCAAACAATAGTGCTGCTTCAATTTTTGACGCATACTTAGGTTCGGAAAAGTTGTGGATCGAATTCCCCGAAAACAGTTCTGATTTTATCCTAATAATTTTCTCACCTAAAGATCTGATACGATTGAGAAGCAGATAATTATAAACCATCGTGTTTATCACTGGAAGACTTATGCCTCATTAGTTCTTTGTGATTCAGAGGCCATCGTTCTTTGGGAAGTGGAAGATAAAGCTTTAGTTTATTTCTCTTCTGTTTTGTTCATGCACAACGTCACATAATCGAAGCAGTATATCGTTAAATTTCTTTGTCTTCTATAGGTCATGAGGTATTTTATCTCGACCCGCAACTTATCTGCTTTAATTGATTTTACTACTGCGCCAAATTTATAAAGTATCCACATTAGATGTCGAGTTGGCCATCAATGATTTCTTCAGTAGATATATATGTGATTTTAGGTAGGTTTCAAAGCTGAATTTTGATGAGTTCTTTCCACTTCTGACATCTTTCTTCTTGGCAGGAATTGTTTTAGATTTGACTTCGAGTTTCTTTTTCTTCCGCTACCTTCAATTACTATCTTCCTTGCAAATTGAGATTGTTTTTCATCTGCAAAATTTCTAATTTCATTTGTAGATTATTTTCGATAAGTTTTAGCTTGGTGTCACTGGGTTTTCTCAATTTTCAGCACATCAATCTTTATTGGGTTTCTTTTATTAAGCGTACATGATTTTTACTTCTTAAGAAATTGACTTTGTTGGTGTGCACTCAGCTACTGCTGTTGGGAGATCGTTAACGAAGTTATGTATGTATATATATACAGAAGCACACACACACGCACACACACACACTCACCTACCTATATATATATATATATGTGTGTGTGTGTGTGTGTGTGTGTGTGTGTGTGTGTAATTAACATTTAAAGCTAATCGCTTTTGTAACTCGGAAAATCTTTATAGAGAGATCAATGCACGAATATACCGTGCCATATCATAATATATTTCAGTTTTAAGAACATGTATTAGATGTAAGATAGCATAAAAAATTTTCACTCAGACTTTCAGGATTTTGATCCTCAAGTGAATGAGCAATCCACGCGTCTATACTCATGATTATGTAGAAAGAGGTGTAAGTTTATATATACATACACACGCGCACACACGCGCGCGCACACATACACACACACACACACACACATATATATAAGAATTAGTGGAAAGATGGATAAATCAGACACTTACAAACGTTAAGAAGAAGAGATATTTCATTTTTTTTCTGAGAATTTCTTCTGATTAAACTTTTTAAAACCTTTTTCTACATTTAAACATCTCCCTCTCACTTTTCTACCTTTATATTCTCCGTTATTTTATATTTTTTTCATTTGTCTAAATCTACAAAAATTATAAAATAATGAAACACTAAACCTTTGTTAGTGTCTGATTTATCCATCTTTCCACTTATTTTTATCATAAAAGAATTGAATTGAATTGTCGGAATAATGATTTTTTTATATAATACTTTGAATAGTTGGACATGTATTTTTGTAGCTGTAATTTTTTTTCCTCGGTGAAGTATGATGAAACCGGATGTTCTTTACATGCCAAAATAAGTTGATACTTATTGCAACTTTACTTGGAAGGGTTACGTTTATTTAGGCCAAATAATTTTTTGGGGGTGGGAGGAAAAGGTGGATTTTTTAAAGTCTGGTTGTAAATGTGAAAGAGTCATTTTAATCCATTTTCTTGTTTGAACTGAAGAAGTCGTGTTAATTTTTAAGAGAATTGATTTATATCAGTGCTTTATAACAGGATGGAAATAAATTTAATATCTTAATGTGACCGACTGTTTTTGTTTTATATATATATATATATATATATATATATATATATATATATATATATATATATTTACGTTCAGTCGGGCTATTACGTTAACTTTTGGATTAATACCATTAGGAAAGTAATGAACTACTTTATCATCACCATCTACGAGTTTTATAGTATCACTGCTGTTCTACAAGAATAGCTTGGGCATTGAATAGCCCCAAACCAAGATACAAATTTGACATTAAGTGTTATGTTAGATTACGTATTCTGATCCTTTGATAATGCAGGAAAATAGTACCAATAAAACCAGTAAGAATTAGTGCTATCAATTTAGTTTAGATTTTATAGTACTCAGCTGAAAATCATTTAGGCGGTCTTTAATTCATCAGACGTTTTTAACAGTTGTTTATTCACATATGTTCACTAATTCATATATATATATATATATATATATATATATATATATATGGGGGAGGATAGGTGAACGTTTATGGGATAGTAAAGGAGAAATAAAACATTTTTGACCAATTTTCTGAATATGGAGGCGTCACCTTCCTGTCAGTAAAATTAATATCTAAGCTTATCTCTCATCTGAAATGGAAAGAATGGACACGGGAGCTGGGATACAAAAGCAATGGTATTATAAAATGATAGTAATTATTTTCGCTCCCATGTTTTGATCAGAATTCTAGCTGCACAATGATGAATGGATATTTGCAAAGCTAAAGACATACACATACACATACATATGTATATATGTATGATGTTTAAAATGTATCTGATTTAAGTAAAAATACAACTACAATCAGTTTGCATTGTTTTTGGTGTATAGAGTTCATTATCCATGGTGTAGCCACCTGAGTGTAAAGATATTTTCAAAACCGAAATAAAAATTCTTATAAATTACTTTAAAAAATCCAGTTTTTCACACCAGGACTTCATAACGGACAGTTTCACGGAAAGCATTTCGACCATCAGACGTTTGAACTGATGCATTTTAATTTCTCAATATATATATATATATATATATATATATATATATATATATATATATATATATATATATATACACTCCCAAATATCGACCACGTCTTCAGCTTTTGGAATTAAGAAAAAAGATATAGTCACAAGGAGTCAGATAAAGAATGTAAGAGAACTTTGATACCAAAGGTATATTTACCCCCAAAGCCCAAGTATTAATAATTTGCACTTTGGAAAAAAAACATTATCCAATTTTATGTCTTGCATGAACAAAAGCATTTGAATAGGGACAAGATTAATCTGGCAAAAATAAATTCTGATGGGGATGCTTCCAATTAGAACGTATTTTCAAGCGGTTGGTATATTAAGGGGTTAAAGGTTAACTTTGTTAAGCATTGCTAATCTGAAAAATACAATCTCGTTGCTACATAATGAATAGGTTGTGCATGAATTTCGTAAAGTAAGTTTAAAATTCAAAGTATATGAACTTAAGAAGTAACAGACAATTCATTTGAAAAATAATGGAAAATAACCAGTGATACAAGAGACAAGACTTGGCCCGTGGCCGATTTCTTAGCAGTTCTCTGCTTGGTTGGTTCAGACGTACGAACGGGTCTGATAGAAAGAGTCGTCCAGAGCATCGCAATGAACAGATGTCTAAAAACTAGTTCTCCAGCCGTGCGGTTGTCGTGGGAATTTGGGAGAATAAAGACTTAAAAAATCGAACAAAGTCTTAGTGTTCATTTATAAGAACAAAAATAGACACGGTGATCAAGATAAAACCCATGACCACTCGAGGAAGTTTCAGCCTAATCATCATCATCATCATATCGCGCTGGTAGCACGGATATCCCTGACCCTCTCTCGCCACTCCTCCCTATCGTTCATCGCCCTATGTAGGTCTTCTGGACAACATCCTGTATCCTCACATAGCTGCTGAATGTACGTTCGAGCTGGTCGTCCTGCTTTTGCGCGGCCATGTGTGGGGATCCATAAGAGTACATCTCTTATGAGTTCATCTCTGCTTCTCCAGCAGTGTCCTGCATGTCTGGTTCGTCTAACTTGAATAGTTTTCGTGATAGGGGGCAGGTGGCCGTACAGTTGGTGTCTTGTGGGGTGTTGCTGCCAGGACTTGTTCAGGATTGCACGCAGCATTCAATGTAAAAGATATATTAGAGCATCATTACTTTCTAGATTCACTTCACAGAAAGAAAGAAAGAAACAAACAAAGAAACAAAGAAAGAAACAAAGAAAGAAAGAAAGTTAAGATTAAGATAGAGAGAGAATAAGATGTTTGATTTATCTTATTAGGTTAGTTTATTGTTGTAAAGGAATATCCTACACCCCTTCTCAGTCATATAGAGTGACTATATATACAGTCAATGCTCTGGGGACGAGGCCGACGGCATTAATTTGCTTTTAGCTTTAACGCCAGCGGACATTTTCTATCAAAAGTAGACTTCAGACCGAAAGGTCCCCAGCTTCGGCTGGGCCACCTTCGGGTGAGCGAATTGCAGCATTCACATCTTTGTCACCTTTGTATTGCACCGGACCTCGCTGTCCAGTTTAAGCTATAAGTAGGCATTCATGCCTGGACCATGTTTGACTAATCAGGTCCTAAATGGGCCAATGACCAGCAAAGTTAAGCAAGGCTCGAGCTTTGGCTCGTGCCCGATCTTCCCCTCCCCTAAGTCCCCGCTATAATTGATTTTCGGATCATTGACCTGGTGTCAAGTCCTGTCTGATAGGAGGCAGAGTCAAATAAAGCCCCCACCTTCGGTTTGGCTACTTTCAGGCGGATAAACTGTATCACTGGGAAAGGTATGAATCCAATTATTCTCCCTCCAGCTATGGGTAAATAGTAGGGCAGACTGTTTTCTACAGCCTTGGTGAGGCAACTAGTCTAGGAGAAGGAAAACTCTGAACTCAAACCTGCTAAACTTCGCTTAAAAATTGACCTTGTGTCATATCCTACTCGAGCGGAGGTTTGGGTAAATAGGATCGCTGACACCTTTGTATAGCACTGGACCTTGCTGTCCAGTTTAAGCTATAATCAGACATCATGTTTGGGTCCATGACCAGCTAGGCTCATCAGGCCCAAATTACACTAGTCAAGAGAGCTCGAGCCTCGGCTTTAGCTCGACCTTCCTCTGCCCTAATTCCTACTGTAACCTGACCTTCCTGTCATTGATCTGATGTCAAGTCTTCTCTGGTCGGAGACAGAGATAAATAATGGTCCGCGCCTCTGAGATGAGACTGACGACATTAATTTTGCCGTTGGCTTTGCCCCCAGCCTGCTTTTTAGACGGACTTTCTTGGGTTCGTGTCTCCTGGGGCATTGCTCATCTCAGGCAGACGGGAGGCCTAAAGACTCTGGCTTTGGCTGGGCCAGATTTGGGCTGGCGAGCTGCACCATTGACTTCTTTTTCGCTCTTGTATAGCATTGGACTTCTTTGTCCAGTTCAAGCTATAATCAGGTATTCGTGTTTGGACCCATATTTGTGACCATGTCCATCTAGGCTCACCTGGCCCACATTGCACTTAGAGGGCCGATGACCAGTAGAGTAAAGCAGAGCCCGAGCCGCATCTTGAGCCCGACCTTCCCCTCCATTAATCCTCACTATAATCTGACCTTGAGGCCTGAAGCCCACCTCGGCTTCGGGTGGGCGAGCTGCATTTATTGACACCTCGACCACTAGAATCATACTAAGGATATACATGTTTTTTGTATGGAATAATACTCTTTTGCAGGAGGGTTCAGTAGTTCTATTAAACGCATCTCTGCGATCATAAAAAAGATAGATAGATAGATAGATAGATATACATTGAGAGATATATAGATTGACTGATAGAGATAATTATGAACAGACTGAGATAAATAAATAAAAATGAATTGTGAGATAGATAAATTGATAGATGGATGTGAATTGACAAATGTTGATATGAACAGAGCAAGATATCTTGAAAGATAGAACAAAGCATTGATCATGGGATAGGCCACATTAGACAGGCAGAAAGTAATTAACTAAAGTCAGCCTTGTATTAAATCTATTCAGGATCGAATTCACTAGGCAGTTCACGTTTGATGTGGCGAAAACCTTTTCACCAACATGCCACGCGTGGTGCCCTTGGTATAACATAATATTGTATAGATTAATAGAAATGCTAATACAAATTAAGTCTGACATATCCGAATGAATGCAACATGTACAGAATTATAACTGATTTGAAGACTAATTCACTTATTCCTGAACAAGAATAAATTCTCCTGTAGCTTATTAGATTTTAATGCAGAAAATTCCAGATTTTCACAGCGAATATAAACCGCTATATTTTACCCAATGATTCTTATGAGGATAAACAATTTTTTTAAATTTATTTTTTTTATTTTACTTCATCGTACTTTTAGCAGGATACGAAAAACGCAACCCAAAAGAAGCGGCTTTTTCAAATCTTCTGTCAACATATACAGTATACGTTTGTTTAATTACTTCCTTTTCGTCATTTGTGTCGCAATAGAAATACTGTAAGTGTCTCTATTGACTCTGCTTCATTACGTTTCTAGTTCTTTCATACTTATCATATTTGGAGGTGCCTGTGGTGTAATGGTTATCGTCGTAAGAAATGGACACGGCGACACAAGTTCAAATCCTGGACGAGACTGATTGCATTTTCACATAGCACTAATAGGCTTGGGAAAGGTATGAATCCAATTATTCTCCCTCCAGCTATCGGTAAATAGTAGGACAGACTGGGTTCTTCAGCCTTGGTGAGGTAACTAGTTTAGAAGAAGGAAAACTCTGAATTCAAACTAGTTAAACTCCACTTAAAAATCGACCTTGTGTCATATCCTGCCCGAGCGGAGGGATTGGTAAATAGGATCATATTTGGGAACCATTTTTCTGAAACCACATTTATATTGTTTCACGTCACTATCTCTTTCATTATGCCCAACTGGTATTTTTTTCCTTTTTTTATTTTCAACGAGTGCCAATCAAAATTCGGGGAGGAATCTGAGGGATTGAATAGAAATAAATAAATAAATGAATAAAATAAAATGAGATAAACAAATATAAATAACGCCTTTTCTCTTTACACCGTCCTACTGGGCAGACGCTTTTTCTAGATCGGAAAGAAAGTTCCCTACCACAAAATAGTTGTAGACCTGAAAAATAAAGGTTAAGTTTAAAGTATCCTTGTCTTTACCTTTTACCATCTTAAGATTTTTACAGATCCAGGCAATCATAAGAGAACAAGTTAATGGTTTAATGAGAAAAACCAAGAAGTCTAATTCCAAAAACTACAAAGTCATCCCATAAAACCCAATAATTTACCAAACCAGAATGGACGACTACCATCAACCTATAAACCGATTAAACTATAACAACCAACCCATAAATCTTCGTGGTACTGTGGGTAACGTGTTGGACTACAACTCTTAAGTGAGTTCAAATTCATGTCGCGCTATTACGTTCACTTTCGAACAAATAACTTCGATAAAAGTATGAATTATGTTATCCTCCCAGCTATGGGTCAAATAATACCACTACTGTTATTCTATGACGATTGTTTTAGCTTTAAATAAGCCACAAAGGCTGATATGTCATTAAAATTGAAACCAAACTAAACGAATCTAAACTCACACAAACAGGTAATCCTGATTCCTCTCAGTTCAATAAATATAGAATGACTCATAAAAATGACATAAGATCAACGTAAAGAAACGTGAGTAGAATTTATAGTTTGTTTATTTGTTTGGGTTTAAAGGCATATCAACCTTTGTAGGTTTTATAATGCCAAATGCATTTTTTACAACTAAAAAGTTCTATTACAAATAATTCAGTTTAGCATAAGTACAGATTTTAAATTATCAAAAAACATTTCTAATAGAAGCTATTCAGTTTAGTCAAAGAGTCCTAATTAAAACAATTCAGTTTAGTATAAGTACGGTTTTTGTTTCCACACAGTTAAATGTCAAAACAGTTCTGTTTGAAATAATTCAGTTTAGCCTATGTACGCAGTTTAATTCTATTTGACTAATAGAGGGGACCGTATCAGGTGCAACCACTCAGAACCAGAATGGACCTGGGAGCGATGGCAATGAAGGGGTACTCCACATTCTTCAAAGCTCCAGAATTACTGGAACCTCACCATCAGATTATTTAGTGTCATAAACAGGACACTCGTTTGCGGGGTGTCTTAGCCCTCTGCAGAGAAGCAGTCGGCGTATTCTACAGCCCCAACCGACTGGGCTAGCGAATTTATATTATGAACGGATAAAATATAGAGCATGAGTACTGATATCATATTTACCAACCCCTCCGCTCGGGCAGGATATGACACAAGGTCAATTTTTAAGCGGAGTTTAACAGGTTTGAATTCAGAGTTTTCCTTCTCCTAGACTAGTTTCCTCACCAAGGCTGAAGAACCTAGTCTGCCCTACTATTTACTCATTGTTGGAAGGAGAATAATTTGATTCATACCTTTTCCAAGGGTATTAGAGCTATGTGAAATGCAATCAGTCTCGTCCAGGATTTGAACTCGTGACGCCGTGTCCATTTCCTACGACGATAACCATTACACCACGGGTACCTCCCATGAGTACTGATATTGACCGTGGGGGGAATCTCTGTAACATAGTTGAAAACATTCTGGATTGTGACATCAAAGTAAATGAGTTCGAACTCCAGTCTCTCTTTCACGTTTACTGTTAGATTATGCTGTGACCTAAGAAAATGTAGAGTCTTCTCAATCTGTCTTTTTGTTGTAACCTAACAAAACGTTACTGATAGAGAAATAACCAAAACAGAGGTTGGAAATGAAACGAACATTTTTATAACATTACCAAATTACAATACTCGCCTGCCACGTGAAGAAGGGACGTGCTGCTCGTGGTGACTACTTTGTCAGCAAAATTACTACCCCTTACAATCGTGGCCAAAGTTTTTATAAGGAATGGGACATACCCATTAATATTCTTTGTTAGGGTATATAACAGATTAATACTCATGGGAAAAGTATGAGCCACCTAGTCACCCTGCAAATAGGTTGATCTTCTACAAGGAGGGATTTGGCATTAAATCACCCTGAAAAGTTTATATACCATTACAGAAAGATACCAAGAATACTGGAATGATGTATACGCCTATATTAGATAATTACTAATCAAATTCGGTTCTGAATTTGAAAAAAAATAAAGATCTTAGGATTAATACAAGGTTTGAATAAAGAAAAGGGAACGAGAATGATTTTATGTAAAGTTTTAAAAAGGGCAGAGTGAGAATAAATAGTCACGTCTACTTGTTCGTGAGTGTATGCGTTTTACTCAACAGAAAGAGAGAGATTTCTACAAAGATACAGCAAAATCTTGGTTAGATCTTATGAAAAACGTATCTGACTTATAATTTCAAACGAACATTGCGCAACTAAATACTAATGTTGTTAGATGTAAACGGTGTTCGATCACAGGTTAAATTAAAATTCTGATCCTCAAGCCCAAAATTATTGGCGCCAATATTAAATACGCAACTATAAGTGGCAAGAATTCCGACGCTCACTTCTCTCTCTCTCTCCCCCTCTCTCTCTCTCTCTCTATATATATATATATATATATATATATATGTATATATATATATATGCACATAAATAAATACATAGATAGATAGGTGTAATCTTTATGCATGCCAATCTCTCTTTCGTTGAACATGGCACTATTGATCGTAGTTTGAACTCAGTATTTCATCCGAAGAAAAACCAAAGTGAATTTCGATTGAATCCATTCGAGTAAAAAGATTCCGGTTTCATTATTTTCAAGAAAACAATGTTAAATACTCCGTTCCATTCGTTTAATTCTTCCTTTTAATATGATTAACACTTACAGATTATTATTTTCTTCGTACACGTGTTACTCCTTATTCTTTTGTAACATTTCAGAGGGTCTCAGAATAGATAGAACCAATTAATATGATAATGATTTCTTACTGAGATAAGCACAATGGCCATCATTTGGAAAACGTCCTGTGAAAAATGTCTTCTTTGAGCTAGAGATATAAAATCAATTATTATTTTTATTTGTTATTATATCAGCTTCCAGGAAATGCAAATTATTTTCTACTTTCTTGTCTGCAATGTATCAGCCCATCACGTCAGCCTCATCGGCACAGAAATCACCCTGTGAATGTTTAGAAAATGCTAAAACTGAGAGAAAGGTTCGCTTTAACAATGAATACGACAATGGTTATGTTTATCTCCCTTGTTCTGTATATACGTTCTCTTATTACTTTCTCTCTCTGTCTTTCTCTCAATATATACATTTCACTAATTTATACATATATGTACATATATACATAGAGATGGAAAAAAAGAATATGTCGATGGGTATTTGTTTGTTTTGATAATGAATTAAAACCCGTATTTTTTTACTTACAACTTGTTTATATACGTAATAGATAAAATCTGAAAACATCGTCTAAAATATTCGGATTAAAAAGTGAAAGATTTGTATTTTCGTTTTTTAAGTACTTAACGGGCTTCTCTACTACAAATAGGTAGTGATGCAAGGTCAATTTTCTAAGCAGAGAACGATTGGTTTAAATTCAGAATTCTCCTTCTCATATACAGGTTACTTATCCAAGACTAATGAACTGCGAATTTTTTTCTATCGTCGCATTGATGGTGACTTCGACTGGGATTTGAATTTGGATCGAATATATATATGTATATATATATATAAAATCAATTTCCTACGACAGTAACCGTTATGCTAGTTGATTCTCCTTAGTTGCTTTTTTGTAGAAAATAAAACCTTGAAAGCAAATTTAATTTTACCATCATTATAATTAAAAACTTCCAAATATTTTTGCGAATATATTTCTTAAAATACCCTGTTAAAAATGTAACAATCGTATACCGTAGAATACGATCCTAAACTATCCGAGAATATCTGTTGAATTTTGCAAGCGGAATTTATAGGTCTACCATTTGGACTAGGCCAACTATATACATGCACTGATTGTATCTCGCATATGGTGTGACCCCCTAATAGTAGGATAAAATTTAGTTCTCAAAAAGTAGAAATATAAGCGTTTATATACAATATACCCAAAAGTGATTACTGTCATCATCGAATATCGATGGGACACCATAATGAAACTATTGGACAAAAGGAGATATTGATCAAACAAACAAAGAAAAAAAAAGAAGAAAAGAGAAAGAGAGATTATGAAAAATTTAGGTTAGTTCCGCTTTGCTGGCAAAGAGCAGCGATTGGGCGAGGAAGGCAAATGGATACATCCGAAGCAAGTAGTGGACTCGTAAAAGACGTGGACTAATCGGCCTGAAGCCGGCCGCTTACGTCACTGGTTATTTCGTGCCGTCTTTACTCGGCCGCGACGTATTCAATCCGCCGTTCGCCTTTGAAGTTGTGTAGCCAAGTGTTGTTTCTTTTGAGGTTCTCTGACTGGACGAATGTGAATGAGCAGCTGTAATGGATTGTCGTAAGTATTATTAGAGAACAACGCACACTGATCTGACCAACTTGGCTTGCCATGAGGCACTTTCTGGCTCTTCTTGGAACCAGTCACCATCCATAACTTCTTTGCAAACGTATATTACACTCTCATTTTCTCCACACTCCCCTTTTCTTCCCATCAATGACCTTTCACCTCATTCTGTTAAATGCACTCTCTTCTCTCGTAATAGTTTCATAGCGTTCAATTTATTTACTTGGTTGTCCTCACATAATATATATTATATAAGACAATGAAATAGTTTTTCAATCTACTTACTACTTTTTGCTCATCTATCTATCTATCTATCTATCTATCTCATACTTATCGTTGTCAATGTTCACATCTATCTATCTATCTATCTCTCTATCTCACTCATACTTATCGTTGTTAATGTTCACATCTATCTATCTATCTATCTATCTATCTCATACTTATCGTTGTCAATGTTCACATCTATCTACCTATCTATCTATCTATCTATCTCACTCATACTTATCGTTGTTAATGTTCACATCTATCTATCTATCTATTTATCTATCTCATACTTATCGTTGTCAATGTTCACATCTATCTATCTATCTATCTGTGTTCCTATTTGTCTATTATTCTGCGTTTATCAATATGTCTGGCTATCAATCTCACTCTATTAATATATGTCAATTTCATTTATTCATGATTATTTATCTCCCTCTATTACAGCGAGCAAATTTGATTTATTCATCCTTATCTATCACACTCACTCACTTCATCTCTCCCCGCTCTCTCTCTCTCTCACTCTCTCTCTCTCTCTATATATATATATATATATATGCATACACAGACGTCGTTTCGTTCATCCATCTATCGCGTCTTCTCTCTCTCTCTCTACCTCTATCTCTCTCTATATATATATCTCTCTCTTTCTTTCTTTCTTTCTTTATCACTCTCCCTCTCTCTCACTTTTCTCTCTTACTCTATCTCTCTCTCTCTATATATATATATATATATATATGCATATATATATATATATATATGTACATATATAAGTTGTTGGCGACCATAGTCGAGGGTAATCCGAAGGCTCCCTTTTCGATAGCTACTACACCAATGTGTAGGGGAGGGCGCTACTCCTTCCCTGGTATAGTTTTGTTTTTGTTTTGGTTTGGTTTCTTTGTTTAATGGCATATCAACTCTTTTAAGGTTATTTAATGCCAAAGCCATTCTCCTAGAAGAACAGTACTATTTAACCCATAGCTGGGAGGATAAGGGGGTTCATACCTTTCCCAAGGGTATTTGCCCGAAAGTGAACATAATAGCACGACTGGGGAACGAACTCGCGTACTACGATTCTGCGGTCAATCGCTTTAACCATTACACCACGAGGACACCCCCTATGTATGTACGACATATATATAAATCATTATTATTCCGTTTATACCTGTTTATCAATCCTCTCTCTTGACCCAGTCAGCTGGGGCAGCAGAATACACCGACTGCATCTCTGCAGTGGGGTAAAACTCTCCCAGCGTGTTACTTGGATATAGCACAAAACAATCTGATGGTGAGGCTCTAGTACTGCTGGAGTTCTAGGGAATATGAAGTGCCCCTTAAGTGTCATCACTCCCAAGTTCTCGGTGGCCCGGAGAAGTAGCCCCTGATGGGGTACTATCTATGGATCACGTAGTACTATTTGACATTTAAACTGAGTACTTATGCTAAACTGAATTGTTTGAAATAAAACTGTTTTTACATGTAACTGAGTGTAAACAAAAGACTGAGCCGTTTAAAATAGAAGATTTTTGTCTTTCGACAGTGTACTTATGTTAAACTGAATTGTTAGAAAATGGACTGTTTTGACATTTAATTGTGGGTAAACAAAAAACTGCTTAAATCGAATTTCCATTTGTTTCTCATACATTAATTTCCAAATCTTGTGGCGTTCTTATCGATCCATCAGTATATATATATATATATATATATATATTTGGAGTGAAACCTCCATGTATACAGTACATTCATTACATTTTTCTAGTATAAATATTATGTAATATAAAATTAATTATAGATAATTACTTACCACCCAACACAAAAACTATCCAAGTTAGACAATCTAGACATACAGGACACTCCTGGAGAAGTAGGGACGAACTCATAGGAACATACTCTTGTGGACCCCTTCACGTGGACGAGCACCTAGAACCTACATACAACAGCTCTGTGCCGATACAGGATGTTGCTTAGAAGACCTAATGGAAGCGATGGACGATAGAGAAGAGTGACATGAGAGGGTCAAGGAGATCCGCGCCGGTGGCGTGACATGATGATGATGATGATGATGATGATGCTTAATTTGATTGTGAGAAATTGAATTGTTCGATCATTTAACTGTGTGTATCTACAAAACACGTTTACAAATCATATATTTAATATATATGCAAAACAGGATTTGGCTTTAAATAACCAACAATGGTTGATGTGCCATAAAACAAAACAAAACCATACCGAACCAAACGGTATGTTTGTTATATACATATCGGACTATCTACAACTATTGCCAAAGTCAGAAATAAAGAAAAACATAATATAAAAATCAGTGAGAAAAATATAAAATTAATTAAGCAGCAAAGTCTGCATAAAATAAACTATGTGAAAAAGAAAACAACGTCACTGAAGCCTTTGGTTGAAATTGTCTATGGAAGCCTCTATATTTTCCCTTCCGTGTACGACGCCATTGTAATTTTATTGGCTGGCGGTGTTTCATCGTTCGTCTACGCATGTTTTTGCCGTTAGGTACGTTTTGTGTCACGGGAGAGTCGGAAGCCAACATCTTGCTGAACTCGTCCCTCTTTTGACTTTTCGTGTCGACAAAGCCCTCAGGTATGCTAGTACTTTACCGCGTGCTTAAAAGATGCGGCGTTCCATTCGTTCCGTGTGTGTTGCCAGAGTGTAAAGACGGACGTTGAAACGCGAAGAGAGAAAAACATGGAGTGTTGTCGGCGTGAGGAGAATCAGTGAAAATTGAAGGAGAAAAGGGAAGGGGTTAGAAACAGGGAAAAAACAACGTGAGAAGTAATAGCAGGGTGAACATGAAATGCAATGAAGACAGATGGACAGAGAGCTTAATACTAAACTTCAACGAAACAACAATCTAGAAAAAGGAAAATGCCCCTAAAAAAAGTACAAGTGTATATATAAAAAATTACAATTTATAGTCGTAATGATTGAATGATGGATTGGTTTTAATGGCACGTCAACCTATCAAGAGTTATTTTATGTCTCGAGTTTAGAGAATCATGTTAAATGTAATTTCACATATATATATATATATATATATATATATATATATATATATATATATATATATTTTTGTTTCTTAAGAGTTTTTTTTGTTTTGTTTTTTGTTTTTATTTCCTTTGCTGTTATTTTGTTTATTCATTTATTTATTTATTTATTTATTTATTGCACACAGTCCTTCGAATGCGAACAATTGTTAGACAATCCTATTAAGTCCAAAGACGGACCTTAACAGGTACTTACACTTCACGTGAGAGTTGGACTGGAAGTAATGGCAATGAACAGGTACTCCGGAAACTCTAAATTTCGAGAACTGGAGTCTCACCACTAGATGCAGTTTAAGGTCATACCCAGTACACCGCTTTTTGCGAGAAGTCATAAGTCTCAGCTACCGTATTCTATTTATATTCGCGAGCAATCTCATTGCTTATCACTTTGGAAAACGAAATAGACGAACAAAGTTGAAGTAATTTACTAATGGCCAGAATTATGGGCACCTTATTGGAATCGAACTCACTAACAACGGTCTGTTATTTTAGCTTGCTGATTATTACACCACGTGAGATGCTTCAATAATCTCACTTTAGTTCAAATGCCCTCGGACATGTCATTAATCAGTTTCCAACTCTATGTTACCGTTAGTCATCCTGACTGTCATTGTCACAAACAGTTGAAATTAACATAGATGATTTCCCCTTCAACATAAACATGTATTTAACACATGGTCACTAATTAGAAAGGATATAGGTATCAATAATTATCAACTATTATCATCAATGGCACCTCAAAAACATTCAGTTATGGAATGGATTTTTGTTATGAAGAAGAATGTTTTCCTTCATTCTCAACTTATAACCATCATTATCTACCCTTCTATCTCGATTTTTCGATGTAAATATTAATATGAACAGAAAGCTAACAGAGAAGCCTATTTATTTTGCCTTCAAACATTAAAAATAAATCGCTGGAAAATATTATTTGTATCTAAATTTATCTGGTAGGAAAATCTCATAACGATAAAATAAATTATTTGCAGATATATTAATTTGCAGACCACCCCCTATATATCATCATCATCATCATATCGTGCTGGCAGCACGGATATCCCTGACCCTCTCTCGCCACTCCTCCCTATCGTTCATCGCCCTAGGCAGGTCTTCAGGACAACAACCTGTATCCTCACATAGCTGCTGAATGTACGTTCGTGCTGGTCGTCCTGCTTTTGCGCGGCCATGTGTGGGGATCCATAAGAGTACATCTCTTATGAGTTCATCTCTGCTTCTCCAGCAGTGTCCTGCATGTCTGGTTCGTCTAACTTGAATAGTTTTCGTGATAGGGGGCAGGTGGCCGTACAGTTGGTGTCTTGTGGGGTGTTGCTGCCAGGACTTGTTCAGGATTGCACGCAGCATTCTTGTGTAATTGCCTTCTAGTTTCTTCTCCAGCCGTTTTGTTAGCGTCCATGTAGTGCATCCATATAGCAGTATCGATGTGACCGCTGCCTGGAAGAAACTGCGTTTCATTTTATCGGTTAGGTCTGATTTCCATATAGTCGATAGCCTATTGATAGCTGTCCATGCTTTCGTTAACCTCGTTTCGATGTCCTTTTCAGTTGATTCGACGCTGCTTCCTAGGTACGTGAATTTGTCTACTAGTTTAAGAGGGGTTCCTTTTAGAGTGGAGATGTCCCCCGTTTGGTTATAGCACATATATTCCGTTTTGTGTGCATTAACATGGAGGCCTATGCTTGCTGCTGCTCGTTCCAAACTATGCAGAAGTGTTTCGGCTTGGTCAGGTGTATTTGCCAGTATCGCTATGTCATCGGCGTAGTCGGCGTCGGTAATTGTTGTTGCGGGGTATCTTCTGCTTCTTTTCTTCGTCAGTTCGAAGCCATTCTCTTTGATTTTGTCAATCGATGTTCTAAGTACGTAGTCTAGACAAATGATAAAGAGATACGGAGCCAGCGTGTCCCCTTGTAGTACTCCTGCTACAATGTCGAAGTATTCTGTGTCTCCATCTGGTGATCGTACTTTTACTTTAGTGTTTCTATAGAGAATCGTTATTGCCGCTGCGGTTTCTTTAGGTATGCCGTACGCTAGTAGGATTTGTTCCATCTTTCCTCTGTGAATGGAGTCGAAAGCCTTGGTAAAGTCGACAAATATTAATGTCGCTTGTAGGTTCTTTGCCCGTACACCTTCAAGGATTCTGCGGATGGTTAATATTTGTGAGGTCGTGGATCTATTTCTTCGGAAGCCATTTTGGTTTTTTCTAAGTATGTTGTCGATTTTGGGTTCTATTCGGTTTCGTAGTAGGGCATTGTAGATTTTGGCAGCTATGGATGTAAGTGTTATGCCTCGGTAGTTTTTGCTTAATCCGAGGTCCCCCTTTTTAGGGAAGGGGAGTATGCATCCCTTCGTCTATCTATCTATCGGATTTTGATTGTATACTGCGTTGCAGTGTCGGAGCAGTATGTCGTCGAATTGTCTGGTCTTCCATACTTCCGGGGGAATTTCGTCCAGCCCTGCAGCTTTCCTATTTTTAATTTTTCTGAGAACCGAGTCGAGTTCTTCTTGTGTGAACGGTCCAAGTTTAATGTCTAATTGTTTGCTAATTATTCTGGTGATTGGTTCATGCGTTATTTTTGGTGGGTTTCCAAGTAAGTTTTCGAAGTGCTGTTTCCACAGTTTTATTCTTTCTTGTTGGTTTGCTGCTTTAAGTTTTGCTTTGGCTGTGTTCTTTCTTCTGCGCACTTCGTTTATTGTTTGCCAGGCAATTCTAGATTGTCTATCTTCCACCGAGTCTCTAATCTTATCTATCTGATTTTGAATGTATTCTGTCTGTTCCTTTATATATATGCCTTCTAATTGATATTGTGCAGTTTTTAGTTTTAAGGCATTTGTGTTTGTTGGGTTTTTTCGATAGTTTTTGGAGGCTGTTTTCACTAGTGCACGTTTTTCTCTCACCGCTAAAGTTTCCCATGGGACTCTATATTTAGTTTTAACTTTTGTTGGAATGTATTTTGCTGCTGCCTCGAGGTGTGCATTGACGAAATTTTCGTATTCGTCGTTTGGTGTACTTTTTTCCGTCTTTTCTTGTAGTGTTTCGAATCTGTTTCTTAATTCTAATACGTATTTATCTCTTACATCTTTGTTGTTTAATAGGGCCCAGTCATAGTGTTTGGTGGTCGCTGTTCGTTTGTCGTTTTTTCGTAGGCTTAACCGTATTTTCGCTGTGACTATTCGGTGATCGGTGGACACACCCTCAAAAGAGGAGTATGCCTCGCAATTCAATGCACTATTCTTGCATTTCTTGTTTATAAGGACGTAGTCTATCTGAGCTTTAGTATTGTTTGCGTACGTGTATGTCCATAGTTTGCCCTCTCTTTTTTGGTAGTTTGTATTGAGGCATGCTAATCTATTTTCCATCATGAAATCTGTTAGATGTTGCCCATTTCTATTTGACGTGTTGTGGAGGCTGTATTTGTTGTTTCCGTTTTTCCCGATTTGTGCATTCATGTCTCCGCCAATGACTAACATGTTGTGTTTCGGGATGCTACGCACTAATGAGGATAACTCATCGTAGAAGGTGACTATTTCATTTTCTTCACTAACATTGGTGGGGCTGTAGCATGAGATGATTGTTGCTCTGGGCTTTCCGTTAAATGTAGCTGCCATCATTCTAGGTTGTATTTTCTCAACGCTATTAAGCGTTTTTAGTGCTCTAGGTCCTATAAGCAATCCTACCCCTCCTACTGCGGCGTTGACAGAGTTTTTCCATGCGGATACAGTGGCGAGCGACCAGCCATTGCCAGTTTCGTGATATTTGATATCTTCTGTGTGCGTGTATCTGTGTTCTTGTATGCATATTTTGTCTATTTTATGTTCTTCGGCCGATGCGATTAGCTCTGGGAGTTGTCCTATTCTATTTAAGGTTCTTACGTTAAATGTGGCTATTTGTAGTGTTTGCTTGCATTTTAGTAGTTTTGATTGTTTGAGCTCTGTAGCTGATTTTTCGAACACCGAGGCCAGGGCTCCAACCTCAGCAGGACGCGCCCCTTTTTTACCCGCGCGAAGAGCGATGCGGTTTGTGTAAGTGGTTTGAGTGTGGGTCATGGTTATCTTTCGATGGCTGTTTTATTCTCTTCTATAGAAGCCACTCTTATAGAGGAGCAGCAGTAGTTCCCCGATCGAACTGGCGATCCTGAGCGAAAAGTCGTCAAACTCACGTCCAGGACCCATTTGGGTATTGAGTTTGGTCGTCCATGGGTTTATTCAAATACCTTTACGTACATCATGCTGCTTCCCATGTGTACATAAAAAAAAGGGGGGGGATTTGTTTTAAGTTTTAACTTAGTTAAAGTCCAACATTAAGGTACTTTCTTATTACTTTCACTAGTACTGACTTATACTTTTTTTGCTGTATTGGGACTTATCCTGGGTTTTTCATTTTATTTTATTTTTCTTCCTACAGTTGGGGACCTAGCAGGCTTCAGGAATTATAGACCTTTTTTTTTTTTTTTTTTTTCTTTTTCTCTTAGGGGGGGGGCTGTGGTAGCTTTAGGCGTTCTAGGCTTTTTTTTCTAAACTACTGTTAGGGCTTTCTTTACGAATTTTTAAATTATTCGATAGAAGATATTCAAAAACATTCTGCCTTGCTCGCTGACATGTGGATAGGCTAATATCAAATTGGCTTTATAGTAGAGTAAGCGTGCCTTTACATTTAAAACGCATAGTTTAAGCATTATTTCACAAACAAAATACAGCATAACATTTTGTAAAATTCAGCATTTAAAATTGGACTTAAAGACATACTGACCAATATTGACATATTTCTTCCACTTGGCTCCTGAGTTCAAATGCTCTTCTTCGTTTGGACTTTTATTTACTCCTGATATTTTAGGTAGCTTTGGGGGCGGTCTACTGGGGTGGAGGGGAGAATTCGTTTTTTTTTTGGGGGGGGGGTTCTTTTCCTTTTTCCCTTTCTGGGGAGGGCTGTGGTAGCATTCTAGGCTTTTTCTTCTAAACTACTGTTAGGGCTTTCTTTACGAATTTTTAAATTATTCGATAGAAGATATTCAAAAACATTCTGCCTTGTTCGCTGACATGTGGATAGGCCTGTTAATTTTTTTCGTGTTTTTTTGATTTTAACAAAAACACATAACAGGATGGAAATAAATCTATAATCCAAGTGTTACCGGTTTGTGTTTTTTCTTAATGAAATAATTGCTCTGTAATGTCTGTTACATTGAGCTCTTTACCAGGAAAATTTAAATGTTTACTTTTGAATAGTTTTCTTGTCCTGATGGAATTACTCCCAACTCCTGTTTACCAGGAAAAAATAATATATATATATATATATATATATATATATATATATATATCAAAAGCACATAACAGGATGGAAATAAATTTATAACCCTAATGAGATCAGTTTGTGTTTTTCTTATATATATATATATATATATATATTAATATTATTATTATTATTATTATTATTATTATTATTATTATTATTATTATTATTCTAATCACTCTTATTTATGTCATAGTGCTTTAATTTATATGATCTCGATCCTTACTCTGATCTTCAACTACACCAGTCTCATTTTCTAATTATTTTGGACTGTTCCAGGGTCTTGAACTCTAATTAATGTAACTGTGATCTTCATGTTCCATAATTCCTTTAACTCTCAAGTAAAGTCCAGATATTTGTTCATTTTCCTTCTTCTCATGATTATCTGATGGTACAAGAAAATCAGGTAGTTAAAATGTTATTTCTTCTTATTAATGAAAACTTGGCTTGGCCTTATGAATGGTTTAGTTTGGTTTATATAGGCATATCATCTTGTGTAGTTTATTTAATGCTAAGTCCTGACGAAGGTTATTATAACAAAAACATTCAATGTCGACAATCATCATAAATTTATCAAATTTTGGATTATTTGTTTTTTCTACTTTTCTTCATATATATATATATATTCACTTGGAAACATATACGGAAATAAGAGATTTACAATATGAAGAAATTTTATTGAAATCGCATGGGTTCTTTCATCAGAAATTTGTCAAGTGGCAGCCTTCCGAAGTCATTTAAAAAACAAAGGGGAAGAGAAAAAAAAGTAAAAACTCATGTCAAGCAAGAGATATCTCCTAATAAATTCAAAGTGTGCTAGGGATGTGCTAGAATAGAGAAGGCCTATTAAGTAAAATATAAATGGTCTCTAGGACTATTGGATGTTGTTTCGTCCTTTTTATTCATGTATATTAGATATATATTGTTTGTAAACACATTTTGTTAATAAAGTTTTTTCTTTTAAGTTAGCCTATGCTCATTATTCAGCACATAGTTAAATGGTTCCGAGTATTAAAAACAATTCAATTAAACAGCAGTAACATCAAGTCAACTCGAATTCCTTGCTCTTTTTAAAGAATCCTAGTCGATTTTAATAATGGCATCGTTTGGGTGTTCTTCGTTTTTCTGATCAACATCTATGCAACCACAGAGAAAAATAGAGGTGCCCGTATGTATTGGAGGTGCCCGTGGTGTAGTCGTTATCGTCGTAGGAAATGGACACGGCGACACGAGTTCAAATCCTGGACGAGACTGATTGCATTTCACATAGCACTAATACCCTTGGGAAAGGTATGAATACAATTATTCTCCCTCCAGCTATGGGTAAATAGTAGGGCAGACTAGGTTCTTCAGCCTTGGTAGGGCAACTAGTCTAGGAGAAGGAAAACTCTGAATTCAAACCTGTTAAATTCCACTTAAAAATTGACCTTGTGTCATATCCTGCCCGAGCGGAGGGGTTGGTAAATAGTACCACAGAGCAAAATAGAAAGATTGATTGAAGATGATATAGTCATGACAAATAAAAAAAAATATAAAAATCAATGACAATTAAAACAATGCTAAATGGCAAAAAATTAACGTACCTTCCACGCCAAACATCAGAATCCTCAAAATTTGTTTTGTTAAAAAAGTGAAAAGTCGCAAACTCACCTTTAAATAGAATAGACCGAACGTACGATTGGCTGGTTTCAACAGCCAATCAAATGCTCGGCCTGGTCCAAGTGATTATTTATTTTGAGCCGTCCAAGCCATAATTTTGTCAAGTGTTGTATACGGTATGTGACTCAGAAATTGATCATCTCTGAGGGGGTCGTTCTGGTGAGGGGAGTATGATGTTGAAAGAGCCGAAACTCCCCAATGACCCAGAAGATTAAATCATCACTGACGACACATACTGGCACTGGTTTAAGCCCGTGTATTCAAGGTATTGAAGATGATATAGTCATGACAAATAAGAACCTATAAAAATCAATATTTTTTAAAGCTGATGTTCTTGGAAGACATGTGATGATTATTTGTAACACTGTCTTAACAATCTTCTAACCATTTTCACATTGTGCCATACTACGTAAGCCTAAATACATATCCTAGGAACGTATAGATTACACAGTTAATATAAAGATATGTAAATATGGTAAAGTTATCAAAGCCAATATTTTGAATGCTGATTTTCTAGGCAGGTAAATAATCGTCATTTTGCACATTGGCATATCACATTATTCTTATCCCCTTTCGTCTAATGTGACGGTGAACTAAAGTAAGCGTAATAAATATTGGTTAAAGGGAATCTGATCTGCACTGCGGACCCCATGATTCTACCATTGTGCCAGGCTAAGCTAACCGTAATAAGCAAGCCTAGCGAAAAACGCAAAAGATTCATTATGAATAGAAAATAAGCATCAAAGCAATAAAAGAGAATATTTGGAATGCTGATTTTATTGGTTGGTCATCGTTTTTAACATTGGCGGAGCACAATCTTCATATTCCTATTTGTCTCATTTGTCAGAATTCTGAACAAAGCGTATTAAAATATCTTCGTTAGATATAGTGAAGTGAATTCATGGAGGTACCCGTGGTGTAATAGTTATCGTCGTAGGAAATGGACACGGCGACACGAGTTCAAATCCTGGACGAGACTGATTGCATTTCACATAGCACTAATACCCTTGGAAAAGGTATGAATCAAATTATTCTCCTTCCAACTATGAGTAAATAGTAGGGCAGACTAGGTTCTTCAGCCTTGGTGAGGAAACTAGTCTAGGAGAAGGAATACTCTGAATTCAAACCTGTTAAACTCCGCTTAAAAATTGACCTTGTGTCATATCCTGCCCGAGCGGAGGGGTTGGTAAATATGGATATATTGAAGTGAAATCGATCTGAACTGAGTGCTCCACTACTGAGTCTTTGTGACAAAGAAGTTTTGGCTAACCTTATTTTACTACCATAGAATAAACGAGAACAATTCTAGATTAAGAGAGGCAATTTTGAGAAAATACACAAATATAAGAATTATGTTATAAAATACATCTTCGTGCACCTGCAACTCATTGCTTTCATTTGTTAATTCGTTGGCAAAGGATCTCACGCGCGAAAAATGGTAAATTACCAATATTTATTTTATTTATTTATTTTTTTTTTATCGTCAAGCCTAAAAGTTATGATGTCCTTTCGTCACAATTTCTAATATGACGAATTACGTTATTCCTATCATCATTAACATATCTGTACGATTAACGCGAAAGTATCGCCACTACTTATTGTTACTGTTGCAGTAGTAGTAGTAGTAGTAGTAGTAGTAGAAGAAGTAGTAACATTACGAATTAAGCTTAATTTGAATTTCACGATAATGTTTACCGATATTTTCTTATTAGAACAACTTAGAACATTATCCTGTTTTCATTGAAGTTAGGTAGAAAAAGCACATTTCATTTTTATAGAAACGTCTTATTTTTCTGCTGTCCGGGCTTAAGATATGTTGACTGGATCTCCTCTATGGGGTAATGGAAAAAATGCGGCAACCTGGATATGGCGTTACATTTTTTGTTGGAGAGGCTACATTTCTGGAGTTCAGTGTGGAGAACCCATTACTTTCTATTCAACTCTGGCTCGGAGTGGTAGTAACTACAATTCAATCTATGGGGTTGATCTGCTTGAAAATTATTCTAATCAGATAGACATATTAAACACGATATAGACATGTGATTGGGTTTTAGTTTGATTTGGTTTGGTTTTATGGCATATCAATCATTGTAGGCTTTAAATAAACCCAGTGATGTTGACGTACCGTAAAAGTCAATTAATCAGTCAATCATAAGACATTCAACCTATTTGTTCTTCGTTTCTTCTGCTTCTTTTTGACGCAGGAGTTTTCTCGGTGTTTATTTACTTTTTCTTCTTCCTTTATTTGCGTAGGTTATATCTGATCCAAAACAGTAAATATGCCATGTAACGAGAATCAGACTCAGTAGTCAGTAAGAACTGAACTGGCTCTCTCCAAAATCTAAGCAAGGCTTATTTTTTCCAGTGCCTCACCGGTGCAAAACTTAGCGAGCTAGTCGTAGATCAATGTGAGAAACTTCTGTTTTTATTTGATCTCACCTACTTCGGACCCTCTGCCAAAATAGGAAACGTTTAGTAAATAACTTCCGTTGAATTTTTTTCTTCTTCTTGAAAAAAAGTACTATATGTCATTTTTTAAAAATAAATTTCGAGAAGCTTAAACACAGTTGACTATACCGTTCCTAAAAAAGGTGGTGGAAATTCAAATATACGCGTTGATACTCAGCTTCAAACAATAGCCCCAAGACATGTGGAGTTAACATGCAATTGCTTAACGCCTACTACAACGACTACTATTAATACTATTTTTATAACTACTACTAATCATAATACTTTTATGGAGATCAGAGAGTTAATTGAAAACATCCAGATCAAAGCATTGTTGATATCAGAATACTTAAAATAGTCCTAAAAATCAAAGGATATTTGTTGTTTTTCAGACCCCAGAGAAAAACAAAACACCAGTTAAAAGTTGTTTGATGAACTCACAATAATAACAATAATAATAATAGTTGATTTTGCCCGTCTCTAGTAAAATAAAGATGAAGGGAAAAAATTGATGAATACCAAGACCTTGCTCGACAGTTACAAAAATAGGAAACATAAAGATGAGGTAATACCAATTGTAATTGGTCCACTTGAAACAATCCCGAAAGGATTGATAAAAGGACTGGAAGACTAGGATATAAAAGGACAAGTGTAGACCATCCAGACGTCAGCATTATTAAAATCAGCCAGAATACAGAGAAGAGACCGAAAGATTTGTGGAGACTTTCTGTCACTTAATCTCCAGTGAGACTCTACCAGCTTACATCGTTGCAAAAACTTTTAAAATGATAATAATAATGATAATTATAATAATCCGGCAGACCACATAATGAAACTGAAAGAATGTGAAAAGAGAGATAAGTACCTTGACTTTGCTAGAGAATTGAAAAAACTGAGGAACATGAAGGTGACAATTATACCAACTGTGATTGGTGCTGTTGGCACGGTAACTAAAGGATTATTAAAGGGCCTGGAAGATTTAGAAATTGGCGACCGAGTGGAGACCATCCAAACAACGGCATAATTGAAAATCGATAGAATATTGAGAAGAGTCCTGAAGACTTAAGGAGACTTGCTTACACTCAAAATCCAGTGAAAGACCATCAGCTTACGCTGATGTGAAAAACTCTAATGAGTAATAAATAATAATAATAATAATAATAATAATAATAATAATAATAATAAGTGAATGTAGCAAACTAGCTCGAAAAGTATTCTAGACTAGACACGACTGGATAGGAGTTAAGCAATGAATGGAAATTTGACGATAAAATCAAGTGGCTCATGCACAAACCAGAATCTGTGCTAGAGAATGAGACATGTAAAATTCTATGAGATTTTGAGGCAGGAACTGAAGACCTAATCCAGACCAGAAGACCAGACTTCATAATAACCCCACCAGAAAAAAAAAAGGAAAGAGACCCAGGCAAATTGTGGTTTTCTTTAGAGAAGGTATGGAACATGAAGGGGACAGTGATAACAATTGTAATTAGTGCGCTTTTAACGGCCCCCAAAAGTTTTGTAAGGGGGCGGGAAGAGTTGGAAATCAGAGGACAGACCAAGACCATCCAAACAGCAGCATTACTGTGATCAACCAAAATACAGAGAAGAGTCGTGGAGATTTGAGGAGACTTGCTGTCACTCAGACTCCAGTGAAAGACCATCACCTAAGCTGATGTGAAAAACGAGCAAGGAATAATAATAATAATAATAAATCATTTCACATAGCACTAATACCCTTGGGAAAGGTATGAATCCAATTATTCTCCCTCCAGCTAAGGGTAAATAGTAGGACAGACTGGGTTATTCAGCCTTGTTGAGGCAATCAGTCTAGGAGAAGGAAAACTCTGAATTCAAACCTGTTAAACTCCGCTTAAAAATTGACCTTGTGTCATATCCTGCCCGAGCGGAGGGGTTGCTAAACCATAGGATAAACCATTAATTACATGATATAGAGACGAAACCATCAATCACCTAATTAGCGAATGCAGCAAATTAGCTCAGAAGGAGTATAAGACTTAACATGACTGGATGAGCATGGATGATACACTGGGAGATTTGCAAGAAATTTAAATTCGACCATACGAATCAATGGTATATGCACAACCCAGTATCTGTCCTAGAGGATGAGACACATAAACACCTATAGGACTTTGACACATAAACGGATCACTTAATCTCTGCAAGAAGACCTGACCTGGTTTGGTTTGGTTTTATGACATATTTAATGCCGCTTCAATTTTATAAATATAAACAGTAATATTTCAAACATTTCAATTTAGTAAAAGAAGAGTTTTTGGTTAGACTCAGTTAAATGTTAAAATATTTCTATTTCAAACAATTCAGTTGGACATACAAAAACAGTTCGATTTCAAACAATTCAGTTTAGCATAAGTATACCGTTCAGGACTATTTGACCAATTGATAGTACCCTATCAGATGCTACCACTCCGGGCCAGAGTGGACCTGTGAGTGACGGCAATGAAGGAGTGCTCCACATTCCCCAAATATCCTTACCCTTCTAAAGAGATGCAGTCGGTGTATTCTTGGAATTGTGTAAGAGAATGAAATTTGACCATATAAAGAAATGGTATATGAACAAAATAGAATGTGTCAAGGAGAAGAAAACATAGAATTATCTGGCATTTTAAGATGCAAACGTATCACTCAATCAAGTCCAGAAGATTAAAATTAGTGTTAACGAACAAGAAAAAATTAGTTTGTCATCCAGTAGATACTGCAGAAAAAGCGGAGTACTGAGTGGAAAGAAAATACGATAAAGATATAGATTAACACTTAGCTCTCGTTTGATTAGGGATACCAATCGTAGTAGGAAACGTTGAAAAAGGTTCCAAGAATCTGGTAGAACTGGAGATCAGAGGAAGAATCGAGACCATCAGTCGCTTTGAACACGTAGAAAAGATTTATTATTTTAGGAAACTTGCTGTCACCGAAATTTTATTGAAATACCACCTGTTAAATCTGGAGGAAATAAGTAGCAAGGTGTGGTAATAATATGAAAATAAATCTTCTTCTTCTTCTTCTTCTTCTTCTTCTTCTTCTTCTTCATTATTATTATTATTATTATTATTATTATTATTTGTCTTTTTTGTGCTTATGATGAATTTAGAGCGTGTTGCTTTGTTTTGGATTTGATGTTTTTCTAATGAAATTAAGATAAGTAATGATATATACGGAGTTAATCACCAGTTTATGGTGTGCCAGAAGCTTCGATTAGAAAATTAATTAAAAATTTAATTTATTAATTAATAATATATGAATGTAGGCAGCTGGATTAAGAAGAACATCAATACATCTTCACTGTTATGTATGAAAATCGATGTTAAGTGTTTTATATGTTAATTTTGCATGTGTAATGAATTAAAAATGAACATTGCCTCTGTAGTTGAACTTATATATATATATATATATATATATATATATACATGTATATACATACTTATATATATATATATATATGTGTGTGTGTGTGTGTGTGTGTGTGTGTGTGTGTGTGTGTGTGTGTATTCAAATATATATATATATATATATATATATATATATGGGGGGTTGGGCAGCAGACTTTCATTTAGGCACGTTTGATTGAATAATCAAGACACATTTTTTCTATGATTTTATTAAGATTATTTCCAGTTTCCTTATAAGTGTTTTGATTTCAGGTTGGGATTGGCGGATGAATTTACCAAAATTGTCCCGAGCGCTTTCGGACCTTTCATTGGCCATCATCAGGGGTTGCTTTCATATAAGAAGAATGTTTTTAAAGAGTTTTTAAAGGAGTTCTTTTTAATATTTTTATAACATACCAAAATTACGTAAACGCAGAGTTGGATAAAGCTGAGATGCTGCTGAATTAAAAAAACAGAAAGCTGCCAACAGAAATAGAATATTATCAAGAAATATGGAATATTCAAATATATATATATATATATATATATATATATATATATATATATATATATATATATGGAAGGGCTCGCGATATAATGGTTATCAACGTGAGAAATAAACTCTGTGACTCTGGTTCGAATCCCTGACAATAATTTGTTATATATATATATATATAGTATTATTCGGTCCACTTAAACCAGAGTTGGGAGTAATTCCTTCAGGACAAGAAAATCATTCAGGAGCTGAACATTTAAATTTTCCTGGTAGAGAGCTCAATGTAATTGATTTTACAGAGCAATATTTCTTTAAATAAAAAAACAAAGACCGTTTTTTTTTGGTTCACACCAGAAACGAAAAACAGGATGGAAATAAATTTATAATCATAAAATAACCGGTCTTTGTTTTTTTCTTTGTATATATATATATATATATATATATATATATATATATATTACTGCGTGCGCATGTGTTAGAGAAACAGAAAAAGAAAGAGATAGAGGAAGGGCGAAAGTGAGAGATAGAGAAAAAAGGGAGACTATATAATTACGTGTATGCATATTTACCCACCTATTCTTTAGAACAGGAAGTGACACAACGTCAGTTCTTCCGGCAACGTTTACCAGATTTGAATTCAGAGTTTTCCATCTCCCGTAACAATATCCATACACAGATTAAAGGATCCAGTGTGCATTACTATTTACCCATAGTAGATGGGAAAAATGTTTGAAACATACATTTTCCGAGCCTATTTTCTCTACGTGAAATACAAACGGTCTCGTCCAAGATTTTAATTCGGGTCCGTTTCCAACAAAGAAACCATTACACCTCGTGCCCTTCCTTCATAAATGAACACACAGACACACACATATAGAGAAAACAGTTCGGATAAACTGAATAGTTTGAAACAGAAATGTTTTTTTACAATTAAACTATGTACTCATGCTAAACTGAATTGTTTTGTATAGAACTGATTATTTACATAAAAAAGGATTTGGCATTAACCTACAAAGGTTGATATGCCATAAATTCTAATCAACCGACCAACCGACCGAAAGACAGACTGCTTCATCGTATCACAACTTTTCGGTATGGCTAGACACGTAGGACGCTTCAAGCTGGGATTGGACCCGCCCAACATTAAATTAGGCTTAGTATCATAACGCTCGGCCAACATTCGCCATACGTCAGCTTGGGAATTATAAGGCATTACGTAGTAGCTTTGGCTTGTTTACATTTTGCCTTCCCAGGTCTATATATATATATATATATATGCTTATGTGTCTATATATATACATGTATATGTATATATATATATGTATGTGTATATGTGTACTATCTTATAAGAAGACCTTAAGCAAAGAAAGATCTTTTTTTTCTTTCTTTATGTATGTATTTTACCAAACCATCCACATGGGCTGGACGTGACACAAGGTCAAATTTGAACATAGTTTAAAAGGTTTGAATTCAAAGTTTTTCTTTTCTGAGACTGTTTATCGTACCAAGGCTAAAAAAAAACAACAGTTTTCCCTACTATTTACCCATAGCTGGAGATAAACAATTTGTATACGTACCTTTCCCAATAGTAGTAGTGCTAAGTGAAATGCAATCAGCCCCATCTAAGAGTGTAACACGTGTCACCGTATCCTTTTCTTGCTACGATAAACATTACACCTCGAGCTCCTCCATTTCTTTTTTGTATAATTATATGGAAATATTCTTTCGAATCTAAACTTGTACTTACCTTTAAGCATTTTGTAAATGTGTTCTGACTTAGAGTATTCCTACTATTTTCTTTATCTACATTGATATATACACGATATTTTGGCCGATGCGTGCTTCGTCCTTCTTCAGGTGTTTAATCCAGATCCTAAATTGTTATAATCCCGTTCAACATGACTGGGTAGGCGTGTTAAGATAAAAAGAATATTCCCTGTTATTTGCCTGTTGTTGGGATTGAACCTGCAACCTCTAGATGAGTTTCACTTGGAAGCACGTTTCAACCAAACGTCTATATCCGTTGCGTCATAGGTTCTGCTGTAAACGCTCTTCTCTGTTGATTGTTTTTAGGATATAACGCGTATATACCATGCGGGTGAGGAAAAGGAAACGGTATCTGGTACATTAAATTCAACTGTATCCCAAGTGGAAGCTTCAGTTCAAGATCCCTGGAGAATGTATTGTCACCATTCTTATTGCCACAATTCGTAGATCCACACTGATCCAGAGAAGGAATACCTTTTAGTGTCCCATCGAAAGATCAAAACGATCTATTC
>CAUZXS010001468.1:130000-158098 GCA_963585895.1 Sepioteuthis lessoniana
AATGTCATGCACGATCTCCTTTGTAGCAGGATGACACCAAGGAGCGAAGTCGTCGAGTGGGCTGAGAGAGAAAAAAAAACGCTGACAGAGCAGAAAAGAGCTGGTTACAACTAGAACAATGAAAGAGCTGTGAATCTATGCCGCACACTGTGTCCATGTTATACACATTTCTATTGCTTCTGTAATCTAAAGGATTGAGTAAACAACAAGGTCATATTTTTGTGGTGTATATTTGTATTTTCGTGTTTTACCTCATTCACTAGCCGACCAAATGATCTATATGACCGACATAGCAGAATTCGGTATCCATGCAACAATATACTTAACTATAAGTAAATATTTGACAAAAGGAGATAAACCCTTATTTTTTCTTCTACAACAATAAGATGTTTAGTCGGATGAGAGTTTCACTCAAAATTTGTTTTGTCTATCTCTATATAATTGACTAGAAATGTCTTTGCTAATAAACATTTAAATCTTTAAGTAAAGTAGACTTATGATTTTTAAGCGAAATTACAATTCGGCAAACTATATCTCGGTAAGCGTCCCCATGCGTTAACTTAATAGCCAGTATTTTGAGACCACGTTGAGCATATTTCCTTAACTTAACTTGCCTCAAAGAATATTTTCTTCAGGCACAAGAGGCATATTCACGAGTTAGTTTGATCTTGATTGGATGCCCCATTCATTCGGCCTTGTGCCACATAGGAGCAAAATGCTTCGTCATTTTGGAGCGCATCGGGTAATGAAATGACTGGCAAGCTTGACTAGCTCATCTTCACGAGTGAGTTTGACCTTCATTGGGTACCCTATTCATTGGGCCTTGTGCCAAATCAAAGCAAAAAAGCTTCGTAATATTGGAACGCCTAGGCAAGATTGACTAGCTCACCTACATGAGTGAGTTTGACCTTCATTGGGTGCTCCATTATTTCAGCCTTGTGCCACATCAAAGCAAAAAGCATCGTAATTTTCTTTCCATCGTTCCGTCTATTCTTTTTTCTCGTGATTCATTTGATGGTCTCTCAGTATCTTCCTTTTCCCTAACTCTCTAATTCCCATGTACAATTCCATAATCTACTTATAATACTCTCTCTCTCTCTCTCTCTCTCTCTCTCACACACACACACACACACACACACACTCTCTCTCTCTCTCTCTCTCTCTCTCTCTCTCTCTCACACACACACACACACACACCTTTACATGTTCACCTTAAAACTCATCTTATACTGACTTCAAAAAGGGTGTCCAAATGACTAGAGTGCAGAACTGCAACCTCGAATATGCGAGTTTCAACTCCAGTGGCGCTATTACGTTCACTTTCGAATTAATTCCCCTGGTAAAGGCATGAAACCTTTTATCCTTTAGCTATGGGTTAGTCTCAATTCTACAAGTGCGTATTGGGATTAAATAAAGAAAATAACTAAACTGTCTGAAAAATCCTGATTTCTCCGATTTGTCATATAAATAAAAATGGCACAACGGGACCTTTTCAAAACGTACTTTTCTACTAGAAGGATTAATATTTGCTATCTGGTTTTGTTATTTCATTCATACTGATTTACGCATAATATCTCCCCAATGATTGTCTTGAAGCATCAACATGATCTTCTATAGAACCCAGTTTGTTCCACTGTTTGTTCATAGCTGAAAGGGAAATTATGAATTCATGCCTTTCCTCAGGGAATTAGCGTGAAGGGAAATGCAAAGAGACTTGTTGAAAATTTGAAATCGTTTGGCCGATTGCATTCCTTTGAAGAAAACCGTTACACTAGGCCTATTTTACGATGATGCATACTGTAGGCTGACACTAAATCTACAATCAGAATTATTATTACGCCTCACGTCTTTGAGATAAGCGGATAATTACCCATCAAAATTATCTTTGTATATTACGCAAGTATGTTCAAGTTAAATACCAAGTTTCCCTATTTATTATATATACGTATTCTAGATAAATATAATATTCCACTCCACAAATCCGTTGGAATTCAAAAGTCCATTCCCTTTGACATTCTGTAGACTAAAATGTGAGAACTGTGCTTACATTGAGTTGAAATAATAATACATGCCATTTCGAAAAGGTTTTCTACCAAGGGTAACACAAATAGCCTCATTTAGGATTGGAAATGGAGTTGCTGATTTCTTTTCCTCAGACTTTAATCATTAGGCTTTCCAATATTTGGTGTAACGAGTGTCAAAGGGACTTAACTCTTAAATTACAATGAATAAGGCCGCTTAGACAGTCAATTCCGAGTCAAGCTCATTTTGTAATTATTTTAGAAGAGCTAAGACATATTCGTAAAGAGATCAAGAGAGTTTAGAATAAACGTTTATTGCCATTACATCCTTATTTTGATATCTCCATAGCCTAATGGATAAAGTGTTTGATTCTGCCCTTGAAGTCATCGGGTTCAAACTCCAGTTGCGCTTTTACGTTCACTTTCAAATAAATGCACTTAAGAAAACACTTTTATCTTTCCAACCATGAGTTACATAGCACCACTAATATCCTTCTACAATAACGGCTTTTCCATTAAATAAATAATAAAGATATGCCATTAAACAAAGAAATTAAACCAATCGTCCCTGATTCAATGTGACTGAGAGTCTTTATACTAGTTAGATTAAAATCTATAAGTCAAGTAGATCTGTTTAAAAATTATTCGTATTTGATTGTAGCGTGTGGAAAAAAACAACAATATATATATATATATATAGAGAGAGAGAGATTGAGAGACAGAGGGAGAGAGAGAATTAAAAGAACAATGACGCAATTTCCTAACCTATTGGCATGAAATGAACCTAGACTCTTTGGCATGCCGTTACAAGCGCTTAATCAATAAATCAACTTCTCTGTTCTTGTGCGTTGAGATGCTGTTGAAATATTCGTACCTTTCCAAATTGTATTAATCCGAATGTTAATATGATATTGCCACTAGTGTTCGAACACGCTTCGAGGCTACAGTCTAGGACTTTAGTTATTTGGATTCCTCTTTTGGTCTCAGTATAAGATGAATTATTAGGTGAAAATATACAGGAAAGAGAGAATAATAGAGGAAAGAAAAAATGTATAATAATCGACTGAGTATGAATAACCATAAGCCGTAGTCACGGAACCATTTTTAGCTGGAGTGTTTTTGATATCCTATTTTCATCTGATATATAATCTTCTTGAACCACTCCCCCATGTTTATGGTAAACGGATCCGTTTAAAAAAGTGAGACGAGAAAGCAAGAAGTGCATTTTAAGAAACATTCTGTATCTTATACATTGATATGCTGATAGTGTACTTATGAAGTAACCATAGTTTTCAGCTCCAAGAAACCTAAGAATTTTCTGCTCAACTGACACGATTGAATCCCCTGTTACCAGCTTCATTGGATTTGGTTTACCCCGAAACTTAGAAACATATAAAAACTTCATTGAGATCGGGTCCAGTGAAAAGGTCTGCTTTCAATTCTACGCTACGATATTGTTTGCTCACAGTTTAAATATCAACCAGTTTTTTTACCACTATTTAGGACCCAATCAGGCGCTACCACTCCGGGTCAGAGTAAACAGAGGAGTAATGGCAATAAAAGATGTGCCCCGCTTTCCCCAAAGCTCCAGCATTTCTGGAGTCTAATCATCGGATTTTTATCATCATATTCAGGATACTCGTTTCGAGGGAGTCTTATCCTTTTGCAGAGATGTAGTCAGTGTATTCTGCAGCTCCCATACCCGCCCTGTCGACTGGACATCTACCAAACAAAGCAACCCAATGAGCATGATCTGTTGGATAGTAATGAGAAATCATACTGGATCCTTCTATTACCTTTTTGAAACAAACAATAAGACTGATAAAACAAAGGAACACAAAAAATGAATAAAACAAAAAGTAAACGCTGTGAATTACTGGAGTAATCAAAAATCTTTTTTATTTATTATTTACTAAGAAATTTGCGGAAATTCTTTGTTCAACTGTCAGTAATCATTTTGATCTCGAGCCACCGAAATAAATGAACAAGGCCACAGCCTATAACATGGATGATTTTCTCCCTGACCAACGTTATTAGACGATTCTCTATTCGTTTTAAGCCAACTTGAATTAGTATCAAAATGACATGTCTTGTGGAAAATATACAGCGTTACAGTATTTGAAATTTGTACCGCTGGGAAAAAACCATCAGAACACAACCATTGAAAATAAAGAAAGAAAGAAAGAAAGTTGGTTACAAAATGAAAATAAAAATAAAAATATCTAGTTAGAATGTATTTGAGAGAGTTGTAAAGAAAGAAAGAAACAAACAAATAAACAAACAAATTGGGTGAAGAGATAAAAAAATAAAGGAGATGTTTAGAGAGATAGAGATAGATAGAGAGAGAGAGAGACAGAGAGAGAGAGGGGGCGGAGCGAATGGGCTACGGCAAAAATGAAAAAAATGAACGACATTTGAGGAGAGAAAAATAGATATAAAAAAGTTATGAAAGAAAGAAAGGAAGAAAGAAAGATCGGAAGTGTGGAAGAGAGAAAAATTAGAATGAAATTTATTGAGAGAATATCAAAAGTAAATATCTTGAATGGAGAAAAGGAAAGAGAAGAAAAGGAGAAGGATCGAGAAAGAAAGAAAGAAAGAAAGAAAGAAAGAAAGAAAGAAAGAAAGAAGTGCAGAAGAGAGGAAAATTAAAAGAAAATGTGTTGAGAGAATGTTAGCGTGAGAGAGAAAGAAAATGAGAGAGAGGAGGTGATGGATAAAGTGAAGGAGGAAAAAATGAAGGGATTTCGATGTGCAAAGAAAAATGGAAATACAATGTTCTGAGAGAGAGAGAGAGAGAGAGAGAGAGAGAGAGAGAGAGAGAGAGAAGTAGGAAAAGGTATAAATATTAATAATCATAATGTTTATTTGAGTGAAGATAAGGATTTAGAAGAAAGAAAGAAAGTAAGAAATAAAGAAAGAAAGAAAGAAAGAAATCCTGAAAAATAGGGCATAAGAATTACAAGTAAATGTCTTGAATGGAGAAGAGGAGAGAGAAGAACAGGAGAAGGATCGCAGAACAAAAAAAAAATGAAATACTTTTCCTGAAGAGAAAAGATAGAAATAAAAATATCTTAAAAGAAAGAAAGAAAGAAAGAAAGAAAGAAAGAAAGAAAGAAATTCGGTTACTTGATGAGAAAATAACAACTGAAGAATATCGTGATATCAAAGCTGACTTTCCAGCGTGTTGGAAGAAGAAGAAGAAGAAGAAGAAGAAGAAGAAGAAGAAGAAGAAGAAGAAGAAGAAGAAGAAGAAGAAGAAGAAGAAGAAATGGAATCTCTATTAATAGCAGCACAAAAAAAAACACTGTAAGGACTAATTATAACAAAGCAAGAACATATAAGACGCAGCAAAACAGCAGATGTAGGTTATGTGGTGATAGACACGGAACAGTCAATCTTTTAATAAGCGAATGCAGCAAATTAGCACATAAAAAGTATAAGACTAGACACGACTGGGTGGGTAAAATGATACACCGGGAAATGTGCAAAAAATTTCAATTTGACCAACGAACAAATGGTATGTGCACAGCCTAGAATCAATCCTCGAGAACAGCACACGAGAACTCCTATGGGACTTTGACATACAAACGGATCCCCTATTCTTAGAAAGACGACCAGACCTTGTAATAATAAATGAAAAAATAAAACCTGCCGAATTATTGACTTTGCTGTCTTGCCTAACAACAGAGTAAAATTGAACGAAAGCTAAAAGAAAATTAAGTACCCTGACCTGGCTAGGGAATCGCAAAAAACAAAAAAAACTGTGTAGCATGAAAGTTACAATTAAACCAATTATAATTGGTGCTCTTGGTACAGTCATCGAATGATTAGTATAGGGAGTGGAGGACTTGGAAATAAGAGGAGGAATAGAGACAATCCTAACAAGACCATTGGTGAGATCGGCCAGAATACTGAGAAGAGTCCTGGAGACTTGAGGAGATTTGCCGTCAGTCAAAATCTAGTGAGAAACTATCGGCTAACTCTGGTAAAAAAAACTCGCGTGAAATGATCAATCACATAATAAGCAAATGCAGTAAATTAGCACAGAAGGAGTACAAGACTAGACACGACTGGGTGGGTGAGGTGATCCACTGGGAAAAGTGCAAGAAATTTAAATTTGACCATGCGAATAAATGGTATATGCACAACCCAGCAGCAGTCCTAGAAAATGACACACAAACTCCTATGGGACTTTGTCATACAAACGGATCACCTAATCTCGGCCAGACGACAAGGCCTTATAATAATCTACAAAAAAAAGAATTGCAAAATCGTCGACTTTGCTGTCCCGGCTGACCAGAGAATAAAACTGAAAGAATGTGAAAAGAAGGATAAGTACCTTGACCTTTCTAGAGAATTGAAAAAAACTATGGAACATGAAAGTGACGATTGTACCAATTGTGATTGGTGCTTTTGGCACGGTGACTAAAGGATTATTAAGAGGTCTGGAGGATTTGGAAGTTGGCGGACGAGTAGAGACCATCCAAACGACAGCATTATTGAAGACGGCCGGAATACGGAGAAGAGTCCTGGAGACTTGTGGAGACATGCTCTCACTCAAACCATCAGCTAATACTGATGGGAAAACTTCCAAAGGTGTAAATAATAATAATAATAATAATAATAATAATAATAATTGTAGAAAGAAAAAATGTGCAAAAAGTAAAAATGTCAATGTCAGTTATAAAAGAAGACCATTAGAAAAATAAACTAGATTGTTGTTTTGTTAAATTAGTGCATACAAAGAAAAGAATTTATTTTCCTTTTTGCTTGCCATGACTTGAAAAAAAAA
This sequence comes from Sepioteuthis lessoniana, assembly GCA_963585895.1. Lineage (NCBI taxonomy): Eukaryota > Metazoa > Mollusca > Cephalopoda > Myopsida > Loliginidae > Sepioteuthis > Sepioteuthis lessoniana. The sequence goes on from CAUZXS010001468.1 coordinate 136,814, forward strand.
ACACGTTCGTCAAGTTATCATTTGAAATTGCTTATGCTTAGCCGTGCAATCTCAGTAAGTTTGATGCAAACTCGAAAAGACTTCGAGACTGACAAATCAAGGACCGGAGAAAATGATGGCACACAACTGGCACTGAACTACCAGATATCCAATGCATTTGAGTGAGTAGTGTGTGCAACAAGGCATCCATCATCATCCCTTTCAAACCTTTCAACATTGATTTGTACGGGGTTGTGGCCAATTAGAATAGGACCGTATCTTCATTCATCATCGCATGCATGTTGGGCATATTCGGTAAAAGATTGAGACATGACTGTTTATGGTCGTAACAATATGATTGAGCGAACTAGAGCGGCCAATTTAGTATTTATATTAAGCTTGATGGAAGACTACTTTGTTATATTCCTGTTGTCTAAATTGTTGATATCCCATCTTTCTCTCCAACAGAATCATTTTACCTATCCGCTTCCAAAGGTGCTAATTCTCCAAAACAGCGTGTGTCTCAAGGGTAAGGTATACGTAGCCTTCATGATTTTGTTTCTTGTGTGTTTATTTTTTTCAAAACTTCGTTGAGTGGAAAGGAGAAGAGAAAAGTGACTTTAGATTTAGACCTATTGTTCCCACTTATTGATCAAAATGATTGTAGTCTGTTGAACTTTTTAGAGAAGAATAACCCCGAACAGATGCGACTTGGAAAGATTTTAAATTTTCTTATTTTCGACGATTTGATTTAGTCACCAGTTTTGCTCTCCTATTCTTTAATGATCTGATTTTATGAATGTTTTATCATATTCTGTACTGAAAAAGAATTCATCGACCTGGTTGCTTTTTAATAATATAGCAAGGGAAACCATTACAGAATGTTAATTTCAGTCATTATTAGGGGAATTATTATACCAGCTTGGGTTCCCAACTTAACCTAAAGCGAGTAAATTACTCGATGTAATAGAAATATTGTTCCTGGATATACAATTAAAATAGAGAAAAATAGCTGGTTACGTTTGACATTTGCTTTTTATTCTTCTAAAAACCTGAAATAACACGAGAAAAACTGGACATGACTAAGAAATGGACCTCTTCAGCACAAAACAAATCCATAGGAGACTATATCGAAGCATGAATAGATAAAACGCAACAAAATAGCAGGTTTAGGTTATGAGGAGATAGTGACGAAATAATCAATCATATAATAAGCAAATGCAGTAAATTGTCACAAAAAGAGTATGAGACTAGACACGAGTGATCCACTGGGAACTGTGTAAGAAGTTTAAATTTGACCACATGAACTAGTGATATATGCACAACCCAGAATCTGTCCAGGAGAACGAGGCACCCAAAGTTGAGAATAGAGACACACAAACTGAGGAATGAGATGCACAAACATTCAGCGATTTTCAGAGTACTATTACCTTGCTGTTGAACATGAAATTAAGGTGATACTAATCGGAGTTGGTGACTATGTCAAAGTCACCAAAGGATTGGTACAGAATTTAGAAATAAGAGGACCAGTAGAGACCATACAACTACAGCATAATTAAGATCTGCCAGAATATTGAGAAAAGTCCTAGAAACTTAAGGAGACTTGCGGTCACTTAAACTCCAGTGATAAATCATTAGCTAGCGCTTGTGTTAAAAACTATCAAAAGAGAATAATAATAAACACATCTGTCTTGAAAAAGACACACAGACTCCTCTGGGATTTGGACATACAAACGGATCTCCTAATCTCAGCCAGACGATCAGACCTTATAATAATTGTCCTCGAAAAAGAGAACTTGCAACATTGTAGACTTAGCTGTCCCGGGTGATCACAGAATAAAATTGACAGTGAAAAGAAGGATAAATACCTTGACCTTACTAGAGAATGGAAGAAACTGTGAAACATGAAAGTGACGGTTATACACGTTATAATTGGTGCTCTTGGTACAGTCACCAAAGGGTTAATAAAAGGATTGGAGGACTTGAAAATAAGAGGACAAATGGAGACCATTCAAACTACTGCATTAGTAGGATCGGTCAGAATTCTGAGAAGAGTCATGGAGCCTTGAGGAGACTTGCTGTCACTCAGACACCAATGAAAGACCATCAGCTAACGCAGATGTGAAGAATTCAAGGGGTAAACAATAATAATAATAATAATAATAATAATAATAATGATAATAAACGCAACGAAATAACAAGTACAGATAATGTGATGACAGTGATGAAACGACCTATCATATAATAAGAGAATGCAATAAATTAGCGCAAAAAGATTGGACAAGACTGAATGAGTAGATCCACTAGGAATTGAGCCAGAAATTGAAATGCAATCATATAACAAGTAATAAATGAACAACCTAGAATTCCTCCTTGAGAATGAGACGCAAAAATTATCGGGGATTTTGAGAAACAAACGAATTACCCAGTCTTGCCAGACGACCAGTTCTTGTTTTAGTCAACAAAAGAGAACCCGCCAAATAGTGGACTTTGCCTCTTGGTGGACCACGGAGAAAAATTAAAAGAAAGTGAAAAGAGAGATAAATATTTAGACCTTGCAACAGAACAAAAGATGACAGAGATACTAATTGTAATTGGTACACTTAGAACAATTCTCAAATCATTGGTAAAGGAACTAGAGGACTTAGAAATCTGAGGACAAGTAGAATCCATCAAAAGTACAACCTTACTAAAATCGACCGGAATATTGAGAAGCGTCCGAAACACTTGAAACTTATAATCAAACAAAAACCTGAGAATACCCAACAGCTAATGCTGGTGTGAGAAACTCTCTAAGAATATAATAATAATAATAATAATTAAAACAACGATAGATCACCTAATGTACATGGACGACATCAAACTGTTGGCCAAAAATGAAAAAGAATTGGAAACTCTAATACACGCCGTCAGAATAGGCAGTTAGGACAGAAAGATGGAATTTGGTATAGAAAAATGGGCTATGCTAGTAATGCAAGGCTGAAAATGAAACTTTAGGGACGGAATGGAAGTACCGAATCAAGACAAAATTAGAACGCTCGGAGATAAGGAAACCTACAAATACTTGGACATATTGGAAGCTGACGCCATCAAACCAGAGGAGATGAAAGAAAAAATTAAGAAAGAATATTTCCGAAGAACAAGAAAGTTACTCGAGACAAAACTATAAAGCAGAAACCCTATGAAATGAAAAAATACCTGGGCTGGACCAGAGAACAAAAAACTAATGAGCATGCATAAGGCATAACATACCAGAAATTACGCTGACAGACTATTTGTGCCAAGAAAAGAAAGGGGAAGAGGTCTTGCCAGCATTGAAAACAGTGTTGACGCATCAATACAACGACTTGAAGACTAAGCGTGGAGGAAGACAGATTATAGCTACTAGAAACAATACTGACAACACGGGTACCAACAGAACAATACCCAGCAAGCAAAAATTGAAAGAAAAATAAATCTATGGACGTTTTAAGTGACTAATAAGCAACATCACACGCGAAAAAACATGGACGTTTCTGAGAAAGAGAAACCTTAAGAGAGAAACAGAATCTCTCCTGATAGCAGCACAAAACAGCGCTATAAGGACCAAGCATATCAAAGCAAGAATAGATAAGACGCAGCAAATAGCTAATGTTGGTTATGTGGTGATAGAGAGGGAAAGATCAATCTTATGATAAACCAATGCAGCAAATTAGCACTGAAAGAGTATAAGACAAGACATTACATGAAAGTGATATTTATACGAATTGTTATTTGTGCTTTTGGTAGAGTCAACAAAGGATAAATAAAGGGACAGGAGGAGTTGGAAATATAAGGACGAGTGGACACCATCTAAACTACTGCAATATTGAGATCGGCCAAAATACTGAAAAAAGTTCTGGAGACTTGAGGGGACTTGCTGTCACTCAGACTCCAATGAAAGATCAGCTAACGCTAAAGTGAAAAACTCTCAAGGAGTAGTAAGGTTAGTATTAATAATCATAAAGTAAAGTTTGTGACAGAAGTCGAGGGTGACCAGAATGCTCCCTTTTCAATAGCTACAACACCAAGGTGTAGGGGAGGGCTCTACTTCTTTCACTGGATTGCTCCACTTTACCCAAGATATGCACCTTATAATAAGCAAGGAGGTATCAAGTACCATTTTAAAGTCTTTAGTATGACTGGAATAATGATGATAATCCTTTTTTTTTTGCATACAGTTAAATGGTTTCAAGTATTCTAAGCTAAAAATAGCAGTTGCTAAAGAGATCCATTTGATCCATTATTGGGACCCTTATAGGTAGTACAACTCCGAGTCAGAGTTGATCTGGAAGAAATTATAAAAGGTGATCCACTCACAAGCGAACTCCAGAAACAGAGTCTCACCATCAGATACAATTTAGTGTCCTACTAAGAATATTTTCTGATGCTCTTTCATGCTCTTCTGGCTTGTGGTCAGACGAAACTTAGCTTATTCAATATCGCTACCCCTTTTTTGAGACTGTGCAATATAAAGAAACAGAGTGTAATAATACCATTCAGGCTACTTGCAATTGGCTGTGAACATGTCTAGCACCTTTAAGTTTTCTACGATTTTTTAACTAATACAGTATTTATCAAAATATCTTGAGTGTCAAGACAAAGAAATATATCGGTTTTATTCTATCTTTTACACTTCTTTTGTTAAGTCTGAATATCAATGGTTCCTGTATGTTGTATTTTTTATGCAAATGAGGTCAGTTTTCTAACACAACCTATAAAGAATTGGCCAATTGAGTAGAGTGTTCACCAATGAGTCGGGAGAGAAAGGTTCAATCCTAGGTGGAGTCTTACCAAAGACTAAAAAATGGTACTTGATGCCGTCTCGCTTAGAGTGTTCGCCAGTGGTTCGGAAGATCGGGATTCAATCCGAGGTCGGGTCATACGAAAGACTCAAATATGGTATTTGATATCTCTTGCTTAACACTCATCATTATTAGGTACGTATCAAGGGTAAAGTGGTGCAGTCCAGGGGAAAGAGTAGTGCCCTCTCCTACACCTCGGTGTAATAGCTATTGAAAGAAAAGCCTTCTGGTCTCCCTCTACTACGGTCGTCAACTAAATATAAGCAGACTACATAGAAGTTTTTGAATTCCCATTTGACTTCTATATATTACAATTTATGGTTGCAGAGTCTTAGTACTGTCGTGATTGGTCTTAAATAATAATTACTAATATCCGTTTCGATACAAGGTTAAATACGAATAAAAATCAAAAAGAATTATAGCATATTGTTATTTACTGTTTAAATCGTAATGTGTATATCCAATTTAGTATGCCTTTATTCTTTTGAATTTTTGTGGTTTCTTGTTAGCAATTATATTGTTTCTCCTGAATAAAATGAATAGATGACAAGTGGCAGGAAAACAATACAAGAACATCTAAAAGAAATATAAGTAGCAATAGTTCCCTGGGTAGAATACGCATTTTAAAATGTCTACAGAAGATCATAAGGTACTTTAGCTTGAAATATTTTATATATTTAGCTTAACTTTCATCTCACTTTCAAGATATAATATCTCTAATATTTTCAATCTGAAAAAAAATTCTTTGTATAGAAAACATCGAATATGATGTATTTATTCTTGTTCGATGAAAAAAAGAACTAGCAAGAAAATATCTGTAGCATAACTAGAAATACATAAATAATTCAAAACGCTTTAAAGAATAAATTCCATTTCTTTTCGAGATCAGCGTCCGTAAGTCTATGGAATTGAACTCCATATGATAGAGAAAAAGAAAATGCAATTTACCTTTCTTTGTTCCCTTTTAAGTGTCTAATAAAAACATGTAAGATATAAAGATGTTGATAAATAAGGGTCACGTTTGACATTGTATTCATATTGCTAATTGAAGACTTGCTGTCATAAACGTGGAAAAAATTCAAGGTTCAGATTAGTATTGAATGTACATTGTAATTCGCGCCCCTACTTTAGAGCCGTTTACTAGCTTTGATTTTTTTAAAATTTACTTTTTCTTTGAAAAGGAAAAATTCACTCAGAAACTATGGCTCTTTCAATGCTGAACAGATAAAATGACATTGGAAATAATTTTTCATGCAAATAAATAATGACCGGACATTAGCTTAATGGTACTATTTACCTACCCCTCCGCTCGGGCAGGATATGACACAAGGTCAATTTTTAAGCGGAGTTTAACAGGTTTGAATTCAGAGTTTTCCTTCTCCTAGACTAGTTGCCTCACCAAGGCTGAAGAACCTAGTCCGTCCTACTATTTACCCATAGCTGGAGGGAGAATAAGGGGGTTCATACCTTTCCCAAGGGTATTTGCCCGAAAGTGAACGTAATAGCGCGACTGGAGTACGAACTCGCGTACTACGATTCCGCAGTGCATCGCTTTAACCATTACACCACGAGGTGTTAGAGAGTTTACCTATGGTCTGGGGGACCAAGGTTCACTCCCAGGTCGAGTCATATCGAAGTCTCAAAAAATGGTTCTTGATACTTCCTTGCTTAACACACAGCATTATAAGGTACAGATCAAGGGTAAAATGGAGGAATCCAGCGAAAGAAGTAGCGCCCTGCACTACAACTTGGTTTAGTAGCTATCGAAAAGGGAGACTTCGGGCAAACTTCGACTACGGTCGCCAACTTACTATTAAGTTGTGAATACTGACTTTGTAAAATTATGGAATCCCCCTCCTCTGTCAGTTATAGTATCTACTGATTTTCTCTGCGTCTACTGACAACACCTATAAAATAGAGATACTTTCACGAGTACTCTTACAACTACGACTAGTACAACTAATAATATTATCAATAATAATTATAATTGACACGACTGGGTGGGCATGGTGATCAACTAAATAATGTGCATGAAATTTAAATTTGACCATATGAATGAATGATATATGCACAACCCAGCAACTGTCCTAGAGAAAACCAGACATTATAATAATCAACAACAAAAAAGAGAATTTGCAAAAATGTGGACTTTGCTATCACTCAGGCTCCAGTGAAAGACCCTCAGTTAACGCTGATCTGAAACACTCTCAATGAGTAGATGAGTAAATAATATTAATAATAATAATAATCACCTAAAGTACATGGATGATATCAAATTATTTGCAAAATAAATGAAAGAGAACTTTATACTCTAATAGACTCGGTTAGAATATACAGTCAGGACATAGGAATGGAATTTGGTATATAAAAATGCACAATGCTTGTTAGGAAAAATGGAAAACGACATCTAACAGGCGGAATAGAACTCATCCTTATCATCACCATCATGCCGTCCCGCCTGCACGGATATCCCTGACTCTCTCTCGCCACTTCTCCCTATCATTCATCGCGTCTGGCAGGTCTTCAGGGCTACATCCCGTATCCACACATAGCTGCTGTATGTATGTTCGAGCTGGTCGTCCTGCTTTTGCTCAGCTATATATGGGGGTCCATAGGAGCACATCACTTATGAGCTCGTCCTTGCTTCTCCAGCAGTGTCCTGCGTGTCTGATTCGTCTAACTTGTATAGTTTTCGTGACGGGAGGCAGGTGGTCGTATAGTTGGTGCCTCGTGGGTTTTGCCGCCAGGACTTGTTCAATATTGCTCGCAACATTCTTATGTAATTGCCGTCTAGCTTCTTTTTCAGCCGTTTAGTTAGCGTCCAAGTAGTGCATCCATATAGTAGTATCGATACGATCGCTGCCTGGAAGAAACCGCGTTTCATTTTATCGGTCAGGTCTGATTTCCATATGATCGAGAGCCTATCGATAGCTGTCAATGCTTTCGTTAGCCGTGTGTCGGTGTCTTTTTCGGTTGATGAGATGCTGTGTCATCGGCGTAGTCGGCATCCGTAATTGTTGTTGCGGAGTATCTTCTGCTTCTTTTCTTCGTCAGTTCGAAGCCATTCTCTTTGATTTTGTCAATCGATGTTCTAAGTACGTAGTCTAGACAAATGATAAAGAGGTACGGGGCCAGCGTGTCCCCTTGTAGTACTCCTGCTACAATGTCAAAGTATTCTGTGTCTCCATCCGGTGATCGTACTTTTACTTTAGTGTTTCTATAGAGAATCGTTATTGCTGCTACGGTTTCTTTAGGTATCCCGTACGCTAGTAGGATTTGTTCCATCTTTCCTCTGTGAATGGAGTCGAAAGCCTTGGTAAAGTCGACAAATATTAATGTCGTTTGTAGGTTCTTTGCCCGTACACCTTCAAGGGTTCTGCGGATGGTTAATATTTGTGAGGTCGTGGATCTATTTCTTCGGAAGCCATTTTAATCAACAAAAAAAAAGAGAACTCGCAAAATTGTCGACTTTGCTATCCCGGGTGACCACAAAATAAAACTGAAAGAATGTGAAAAGAAGGACAAGTACCTCGACCTGGTTAAGGAATTGAAAAAACTATGGAACATGCCGGTGACAATTATACCAATTGTAATTGGTGCGTTTGGAACAGTAACTAAAGGATTACTAAAGGGCACTGGAGGACTTCGAAGTTGGGGGACGAGTGAAGACCATCTAAACTACAACCTTATTGAGAACTGCAAGAATACTGAGAAGAGTCCTGGAGACTTGAGGAAACTTGCTGCCACTCAAACTCCAGTGAAAGACCATCAGCTAAAACTAATGCAAAAAAGTCTCACGGAGTAAATTTTAATAATGAAAATAATAACGAAAATTATAGTAGTAGTGATAGTATTAGTAGTCCTTTTTCGAGAAATTCTTTGCGGGAAAATCAAGCATGAAATACTTGAAAAACAGTCTTATATTTGCATTCAGCAGCTAATTTTATTGCAAACCACTATTTAAGTGTATTTGTTGTTGGCGACTGTGGTCGAAGGCGACCAGAAGGCTCCCTTTTCCATAGCTGCTACACTGAGTTGTAGAAGAGGGCGCTACTCCTTTCCCTGGATTGCTCCACTTTACCCTTGCTACATACCTTATATCGCTGAGCATTAAGCAAGTAGGTATCAAGTACCTTTTTTAAAGTCTTCGGTATGACGTGACCTGGTATTGAACCCAGGTCTCCACGACCATTGGTGAACACTCTACCCACTAGGTATGAGCTGATTCTGCAATTTAAGGGTATAATGTACCGTTAATTTGCTAATGGTTAAAAGTAGTTATAGAAATAGATTATACATATACATATATATATATATATATAAGTGATTGATCACATGGTTTACCAGTTAGTAAGTTATGTTAGCAGACCATTATTAGTTCCATTTCCACTGGGCGCCCCATTACTTATGACTTTGTGTCACGTCTAAGCTCAGCTGTATAAGTAACTATTATAGTGTGTGTGTCTCCGCGTGTGTATTGATTCTATGGTAGCACATTTATAGGAGAAGCATTTATTATGGAAACCACCGAGGGAAAATTCAAAATTTGATCATAGTTATCGAGAATACGTTGAAATTGGTTAAAAAGTAATGATATCATGCAGGTGCTCTCATGTAGGAATTATTTTTTTTTAATTCGTTATATATATATATATATATATATATATATATATATATATATATATATATATATGAGTGCTGTTCAAAAGGTCCAACGCCTAACTCAGATAGAAGAACCATCGATGAATATTTTTCCTTTAGGAAGATTCAATCAGTTTTCATACAATTAAAAAAAAAATGTTTCAGATTTAGGTCTAAATTTCTATGCAGGTGAGACTAATTAAGACTTCTGTGTTACTTTCTATGCAGGTGAGAATAATTACGACTTCTGTGTTAATTTCTATGCAGGTGAGAATAATTAAGACTTCTGTGTTACTTTCTATGCGGGTGAGACTAATTAAGACTTCTGTGTTACTTTCTATGCAAGTGAGGCTAACTAAGACACATGCGTTAATTTCTATGCAGGTGAAGCTATTTAAGACTTCTGTGTTAATTTCTATGCAGGTGAGGCTATTTAAGACTTCTGTGTTAATTTCTATGTAGGTGAGGCTAATTAAGACTTCTGTGTTAATTTCTGTGCAAGTGAGGCTAATTAAGACTTCTGTGTTAATTTCTTTACAGTTGAGGCTAATTATAACTTCTGAGTTAATTTCTATGCATATGAAGATCTTATAGATTAGAAAGATGTGCAACAAATCAAAAATCTGGAAAGCACTTAGAACTTTTTGAGCAGCTTTGTGTGTGTCTGCACACACACACACACACACACACACACACACACACATATATATATATATATATATATATATATATATATATATGAGAGTGTGTGTGTGTGTGTGAGTTCGAACGATCGAGCTTGCCTGTAAGTATGTCAGTCTTTCTGTTTTGCGGTGTATCTGTTGCTTAAACAAAAATAAATCTAATTCAATCACTGAGATTATGTTGGGGACATCCGTACGCACGCATTTTTTTTCATCTCAAAATCCGAGCTTCATATATAGAAAAAAATGATGTTTTGTAAGTTCATACGACGTAGATAGAATCCAACGGCAAAATAAAGCGTGTCGGCTTATCCCTTTGCATCAAAGCAAATGTGGATTAGGACGATTGAAACAATAGAAATGTAAGGCACCGAAGTTAATCTCTGTAAAGATTATTTCATTAGGCTAGTAAGTACGGTATATATATGTCAAACCCCCGTTCATAGAAATCAAACAAAGTACGCATAAACATTTTGTTGTTAGCCCGATGCATGGTGAATGTCTTTGAAACTAACGGTACAGTAAGAGACAAAAATTTAGCTTCCTTTGGATCAAGTTCGCTGTGATGTGTTTTCTTTCGTATCGCGGATGTAAAATTATTTATAAATAAAAAGTAGCCGAAATTATAAGACTTTATCAGCAAACTAGATTTTAGCAAAAGCTGGTCAGGCATGCCCCCGGGCGCAAGAGGTGGCATGGGATTCTGTGTTTTGAGAACCGTAAAAAAAGAAGCTGAGTTTTTTTCCATAGGAAAGAAAGCGAACGGATTAAGCGATAATTTTAATGAGAGTGAAAGAACCACCCCACAATCTTAGAAGAACTGGTTCTTACAAGAACAAAGAAAGATTTGGGGATATTTCCCTGCATATTGTAACCATTATATGTTTCCTTGTATTTCCACAGTTTAAGCAACGGAAAACGGGTATAAACAACAAAAAGTCCACTGGAGAAGTCAACATTGAATAGGCAACGGAACCTTGATATTAGATAGCTATCTGAAACTTGACGATGACCGATGATCGGTTGGACCTCAACGCTTTGTTTTAGGATGATATTCCACCTTTTATTTTCTATAGTCCTACACTGTGAATTAGTTGAACTTTCTTGTTAGGATGAATAGCAAACCATCTACTTTTGTGAGCATCTTACTTTATCATTTCTTCCATATATAATACCCATGTACATCGGGAAGTGGTTCAATGGACGTAACAATTATGCACACCCGTTATTACACATGTACTAGTCCACGTCGTTGAATTAAGTATAACTTTTCAATTTCTATGAATATTTAATCACATGATCGAGACTATCCAGTTCCAGCTATGATCTCAGATTGATCTGTGGTTCATATATTGCTACTCGAAAGCAATTGACCAAATGGTTTTGAGTACAGTTTCTCGTTCAAACTAAGCTTCCTGGTCATTAATGGACTTAACCATTATATTAACATGTTAGCATATCTAAAAAGAAAAAAAAAGCCGCTAAATCTTTCCAATTGATATTATCCTCCTTCTGTACGACAATGCTTTGTTATATAACATGCTATGGATTTTCGGTTCGTTCCTAGTGACCCCGTGTGCTTTGACAAGCAGTCACGTTGTGATTAATAAGCAGGGCACTTGGGTATAACAGGTGTGTAACCGGAAGGAGACCACGTGATGAGAACCACGCTGTCAGATTTGGGAGAGTGCAGAGAATCGAAGTCTAGCGTGGGACACGCAGCCGATCAGAGGCGTCTCTGATGAGCTTGCAAGGTGGTGCAATCGTTGGCACCCCCTGCCTCCCGGAAGAAGATATGGGAAGAAGAAGTCCTCTCTCTGAGTATATGTCTCTCCACCCATTTCTCACACACGACAGAAAAATCAACCCTTTCGAGAATAAAGTGTGAGAGATATATTTTTATAAAGGAGTGTGTTCGTTAGTTCATTGAAGTTCGTAAATTATGTTTGATTATGTTTCCTCTGGTCTTTGTATTACGGCTATACAACAGCTTGACCCCACACAAGCAACAGGACAAGGGAGACAATTGCCTCATTCGGGAAGACAACTTTACAATATCTTTCATACTCATCAGATTTAGCGCCTTCATACTATCATCTGTTCGACCTCATGAAAGAGTATCTGTGTAAAATTATGGTAAGGAACTGGTGATCCTGTTTCACCGATCAGCAGCAGCCCCTTGGGGTCACGTGGCGTCCATTATAAAAAAGATCCCCACAGCAGACTCGCTCTCTTTTGGTTCCAGTCCCACAACTGTTAGCATCAGGTACTTTTTGTAGCAGCCCCTTGACGGTATACGTATTTTGGTACCTTCCACCACCCGGGACCCAAGAGCGACGAACGCACAAGCTAAGTTAAAAGGAATAGGACACACACAGTTAAGTTCCAGCAGGCATTTTATCTGCAAACCAACTACTTTACTCACTTTACCAACTACTCAACCTACTTCACCCATTTTATCTACAGAACCTTATCAAACCCACGTTATCTACATTTACCTTCAACCTTACAACATTCACAACAAACCTAACCATATTTTACATCTTGAACTCTTCCTTGAACTCTGTTTTGTGAACTTTTACAATTCGTTGTTTATTCCATTTGGTGTAAAACCCTGTTTATTGTTGTTGTTGTTGTATATAAATTTTGTTGCACGTATAAGTAGTTCGTCTTCTTTCTTCAAAAGTTCTCACCCAAATCTCTACTGCTGGCTGAGTACGGTTTATTCTTTAACAAAACGTAGGAATAAACCGGGCTTTTCGGGGTATATAAAAATCCCCACATTCTTGCAGATAAAATGCCTACTGGAACATAACTGTGTGTCCTGTTCCTTTTAACTTAGCACGTGCGTTCGTCGCTCTTGGGTCCCGGGTGGTGGAAGGTACCAAAATGCGTATACCGTCAAGGGGCTGCTACGAAAAGTACCTGATGCTAACAGTTGTGGGACTAGAACCAAAAGAGAGCGAGTCTGCTGTGGAGATCTTTTTTTTATAATGGACGCCACGTGACCCCAAGGGGCTGCTGCTGATAGGTGAAACAGGATCACCAGTTCCTTACCAAAATTTCTACATCTAAGAGGTAAACATTGTACCAGTTACTGGAAAGCGTAAACTGCAGAGATGAAATGGCTCAAATTACAGTTAACAAAATTTTACGTGGCAGGGATACATGCACTCATTCAAAGGTAAAACATTACCATGGAAAGAAACGATGAGTATGTTGAGGAGTAAGGATGTGATTCACAGAGGACCAGCTTTATTCTGCTGTATGATACATGTTCCTGTGTCGGTAATTATTCTTGTCTTAAAGAAAAAAAAAACTTTACTATTTGACTCCCCCTCATACTAATCCATATTATACACTGTCCGACAAAATGTTTTCTCCGATGTGGCATGTAAATAAAAAGGCTCAATTCAGAATCTAATTTTAGTAAATAAAAGAACACTATTTGCCGTTTGGATTTATTATTGACATATTGTTTATTAATACAAGAAATATAACGTTCAAAACGAGTTATATACCTATGAAGTTCGGTCAGGTATTACTGATACTTCATGCTGTTTGTTTAATTAGCATATTAACCTTCCTAGATTATTTATTACCAAATTCATCCTTCAAGAAGAACAGTAGTGGTACTATTTAACGTATAAATGATACGTTACGGTTTTCATGCCTTTCCCAAGGTATTTGTCCTAAAGTGAATATATTAGACAAACTAGAGCTCGAACTCGTTTATTACAATTCCGCAGACCAGCGATTTATCCATAACGCCCCGAGGACACCCCTGATACTTCATGACAGATAATAATATTTCAGTTTGTCTCTTTTAAGCTGAAGCTGTTTCACTGAAATTTCGAAACCACCACAAAATGTTTTTCATGTCAGAAATTGGTCTACCGAGTTCAATTCCAAAAGGTTTAGTAAAATAACCGCTGTGATGTCATGGTAGAGCAACCACTTTGAAAAGAAAAACTGTCATAAAGGAAGAATGTTCACCATTCCATGCAAGGATGGAAATTTAAATGGCATGGCTTATGATGCTCAAAGACGGAGCTCTCACCCACTTACCGCTGCTAGAGAATACGTGGCAGCTATAATTAATCAAGAAAATCATTTCGGCGGATCTTCAATTTTCCATATAAGGGCATGCACATTTTCGTTTTAACAATATTGAATATCTAATTTTCTTGATTCCCGTTGAAAGAATGTGGCGATAATTTTCACGCAAATTCTATGCAAATTTAACGCATTTCTTTTCTTATGCAAAAAAAACCCACTATAAAATTAACATTGAATAAATAAAATTAAGACACCTTAGCTGTGGCTTTTAAAAGACTGGTAAATTGATTAATCTTAACGGCATGTCATCCTGTCTCGGTTTATTTTATTCCTAGAAGTTCGAGAATCAGGTTCATTGTACGTTCATATTTACGTTTTTTGTGTAGTATTTTCTTAATATTTTTTTTCCAAGCGGTGCAATCAAATGTAATATTACAGACGGGCGCTGTCGTTGAAAGCGTGTGAGCGCATTGGCTGTAGTCAAGCAGTGAAGGTGTCACGAGACTAGCCCGTGCGGGCAGAATGACCTACAAAGTTAGACGTGATTTTAAAATAATCGCAGATGAATTATCACGTGTTTCACGACAGTTTCACTGGTGACATCGAACATTCGCGGATCTTCGATTCGTACCCCAAAATCTCTATATAAGAAAACAAGTCAGGAAATTTTGGCATGGTTGAAGGCAGCTTTCAAAACAGGCGCGTCAAAGGTTCCGAGGCCCCGACCTGTCCTACCCCAGTCTGTTACGACCTATCTGTCAGGCGTGTGTCAACAGCCAGCTCTCACCCACACCGCCGTCACCACCAAGAGGAAGGGAGAAGAAGAACGTAACTAAAATGAACTTTTCGAGTTGCAACGACCATAGCTCTAAGTGAATAATAAACGACTGCTATATTTTCTTCCCTTACCTTCGAGTTTGAGTATTTCTTTTTCTGCGGACTTCTTTCTTTAAAGCACAACACGTTGGTCCTATCTTACACTAATACGTACAATTTTTTCTAACCATAAATTGAAATGTAACAAGTGCTAGTACTTTGGGCAGAGTGGACCAAAGAGTATTGCCAATGAATGGATATCCCAGACTCTTCAGATCTTCAAAACTGTAGCCTCACCAACAGATGAGCGTCCGTAAGTCGATAGAATTTAACTCCATATGATAGAGAAAAAGAAAATTCAATTTACCTTTCATTGTCCGCTTTAAGCATCTGCTGTTCAACTAAAATTTGTAAGAACTTGCATGAAACTGTTAATAGATAGGGGTCACGTTTGGCAGTGTATTTACATTTTTAATTGAAGACCCACTGTCATAAATGTAGATAAAACTCAAGGTACAGATTAGTATTGTATGTTCATTGTAATTCTTGCCCCCACTTTAGAGCCGTTTACTGACTTCGATTTTTAAAATTTATTTTTCTTTGAAAGGAAAAAGTTCACAAAGAAATTATAGGTATTTCGATAGTGAACAAATAAAACTACATTGTAAATAATTTTTCATGCAAATATAGACAACTTATTATCTCTGTGAATACAGACACTCAGAAGTTGTTCGGAAGCTGACATTCTTCTAAGGATAGTCATTTTAAGCCCCACAGACAGGGATAAATTCATATTCAATATATATATATACATGTGTGTGTGTGTGTGTGGTATTTTGTTAGCATTATTACCTGAATTAGATAGCAGCATCAACACTAAAATTATCAGTTTTCCTGATATACTAATCCATCATGGAATTAAATTCTACCAGAAAGAAAAAAGTCGATGGAAACAAATATTTAGGAGAGTAGAGCAAGTGAAAAGTAAAAAGAAAAAGGTGAAATAATGAAACTGAACCAGTTGATATTCGTCAGCAAAGTATTCTCATTTACTTTCCATATTAATGGAATATTTTTATTATATTTATTATTATTTATTCACTAAAGTTTTTCATATCAGCGTTATCTAATGGTCTTTCACTGGAGTTTGAGTGACAAGAAGTCTCCTCAAGTCTCCAGAACTCTTCTCAGTATTCTGGCCGTTCTCAACAATGCTGTAGTTTGGGTGGTCTCCACTCGTCCGGCAACTTCCAAGTCCTCTAGTCCCTTTCATAGACCTTTAGTTACTGTACCGAAAGTACCAATCACAACTGATGTAATTGTCACCTTCATGTTCCACATTTTTTTTTCAATTCTCTAGCAAGGTCGAGGTACTTATCCTTCTTTTCACATTTTTTCAGTTTTATTCTTTGGTCAGACAGTACAACAAAGTCAACAATTTTGCAAGTTCTCTTTTTTTTGTTGTTGATTACTATAAAGTCTAGTCTTCTGGCCGAGATTAGGTGATCCGTTTGTATGTCAAAGTCCCATAGGAGTTTGTGTATGTCATTCTCCATGGCATCTGCTGGGTTGTGCATATAGTATTTATTCGTATGGTCAAATCTAAATTTCTTGCTCATTTCCCAGTGGATCACTTTGCCAACCCAGGCGTTATTAATATTATTATTATTATTATTATTATTATTAGTAGTAGTAGTAGTAGTAGAATGTTTTATTTTGTAGTTGATTTATTTGTTCATTTGTCTTTTTACAGCTATGTTTTTTTTTATTACTCTTTTGAGAATTTTTAAAACCAGCTTTATCTGATGGATTCACAGTGGGGGTTGAGTGATAGCAATTCTCCACAAATCTCCCGGTCTCTTCTTCGTATTCTGACCGATCCTTATAATGCTGTAGACTGGATGGTCTCTACTTGTCCTGTTATTTCAAAGTCTTCTTGCCCCTTTATAAATTCTCGGGGATTATTATTATTATTATTATTATTATTATTATCCTATTTACCAAGGATATTACACAAGGTCAATTTTTAAGCGGAGTTTAACAGGTTTGAATTCAGAGTTTTCCTTCTCTTAGACTAGTTTCCTCACCAAAGCTGAAGAACCCAGTCTGCCCTACTATTTATCCATAGCTGGTGGGAGAATAATTTGATTAATACCTTTCCCAAGCGTATTAGTGCTATGTGAAATGCAATCAGTCTCGTGCAGGATTTGAACTCGTGTCGCTGTGTCCATTTCCTACGATGATAACCATTACACCACTGGCACGTCCAAATCATTATCATTACTATTATTGTTGTTGTTGTTGTTGTTGTCTTAGGTAGGGGTTCAGGGGTCTGTTATCAATATCATTTTTTGTTAGAAAAAAAGAAAATGCTACCAAAATAGAGTTTATATATTTTAGATTTCTTGGTTATTTTTGTGTCGTTAGAAAAGAAAAATCTCCGAAAACATAATGAAAAAACAATACATACTTTTCATTTTCCTTTCATTTTTTTCATGCTTTAACTCCTACAACCTTTGATGTATGAAATGTATTATATTTTTCAGACTTTTTTAAACGATATTAGAGAATATTTCTTTCTACAGGACATATTATTTTTAACCCATATCTATATCTATATATATATCTATATATATATATATATATATATATATATATATATATATATATATGTATGTATGTATATGTGTGTCTGTGCTTGTGTCTGTCTGTGTTAGTGTGTGTATGTGGGAGCAGAGTGTTAACATATCTATCTTAGGAGCTTTATTAGGAAAGCATATATGCTGGAAACCACCTGGGGAATACTCCATGAATTTTATCGTTGAGATAGAGTAAAGGTGAAAATTGTTAAAAATGATGACACGATGAAGGTGGTCCCAGAAAAGAGATAACATTTTGAAAATATTAGTACATTAGTTTACATGTAGATATAACATTATGATATGAACAGATATTGATATTTATGTAAAAAGTCTATCTCCCTCAAGACAATGTAGTTTTCTATCAATAATTCTGCAACAGGTTCATAACTACTAGAAACTAATTCATTGATTGACAGGGTTATGCCAAATGGTATGAACGCTTTTTCCACACACACACACACACACACACTCTCTCTCTCTCTCTCTTTCTCTCTCTCACTTACTTATTTACTCACTCTTTCTCTCACTCTTTCTCTCTCTCTCTCTATCTATATATCTATCTCTCTTTCTTTCTTTCTTGCTTACATGGTTATATCTACCTAATTACACATGCATACAGACGATCACTCACTCTTAGATAGATAGAGAGAGAGAGAGAGAGAGAGAGAGAGAGAGAGAGGGGTGGGCTTATTGCTTCTCTTTTTCTGTCTTGAAATCGAATTTTCATTCTTTCTCTTCCACGCATTTCCCTATTCAATTATCAGCAAAAATCCTCTTCTTTTTCCTCTCTCTACCCACCAAGTTCACCTCGCGGCCATCGCCACCCAGACCTTCACTGACCACCTCAGTATAATTGTTTCGATCACCTCAGCAGACTCTAATTCCGTATTACGCCGTAGAACACCAGACTCCCTTACTTCAAAAAGCTCGCCCCCAACCGACTGAATTCGACGACTAAGAGCCACTTTCTCTCGCCTGTCTCCGCCTGCAACTCATTCTTGATTAGTGCCGCTTGATTTGCACGGTTCTCTGCAAACATAGGGCATAAAAGCTAAGACCTGATTAAGCAATAATAGAAAGAGCCTTGCCGGTGAAAAGAGAATGAATGACGCGCAGACAGATGTGCCTAAGACAATTGATTGTCTTTTCGAAAACCTTACCTTTAACAAGACTCTTGGACTGAATCCAGACATTAAGTCGCCAGCGCTGATGTTTGTGTCTACCAATGATCACATTTTGTGTGGCTTGTCACAAGGTCCATTGACTGAGATAGATAGATAGATAGATAGATAAGTTGGTTGGTTGGTAGGTTTTTATCGTAGGCCAAGCCTTGTGGGTTATTTAATGCCAAATCGGGTTTAATGGTTAGAGTGTCCGTCAATGGCTCGGGATACTGTGGTTCAATCCCAGGTCGAGTCATACCAAAGACTCAAAACATTGTACTCGATGCCTCCAAGCTTAATACACAGCATTATAAGATATATAAGGTATATAACATATAAGATAAAAGTTATATAAGATATAAAAGTTATATAAGATAAAATATATATAAGATATATAAGATATCAGATAAAAGTTAAGTGGAGCAATCTAGGGTGAGGATTTGTGCCCTCTCCTAAACCTCTGTGTTTTAGCTATTGAAAAGGGAGCCTTTGGGTCACCCACGACGACTGTAAGGTAGCACCTGATAGGGACCTATCTATGGGTCCAGCAGAAATGTTTGACATTCAAACTGTGCAAACATGTGGATTATACTGAATTGGATTGATTGAAATAGATCTTTTTGATCACTTAACTGTGTGTAGCTACAAAATATGTATGCAAACCATAGCTAAATACAGTTAAATGTATGTGTAAAAACAGGATTTAGCGTTAAAAGGGGGTGTCCTCGTGGTGTAATGGTTAAAGCGATGGACTGCGGAATCGTATAAAGCGAGCTTGAACTCCAGTCGCTCTCTTACGTTCACTTTCGGGCAAATACCCTTGGGAAAGGTATGAAATCCCTTATCCTCCTAGCTATAGTACCGCTACTGTTCTTCTAGGAGAATGTTTGTGACATTAAATAACCTACAAAGGCTGATATGCCATTAAAAACATTGGCATTAAATAACCAACAATTGTTGATAAGCCATTAAACCAAACTAAACTAACCATTCTAAGACTAAAATTTTAGTCAAATGCTCCTTACCATCCACTTAAAAAGTAAAAATTAAACTACTGAGTGACTAACCTCTAACATATTTTGTATATCTATTTAAATTAGTGAAAAACCTACCGATGTTAGATTGTTTAGGTTAAATAGCAATATTTGAAACCATTTTGCTGTGTGCAAACAAATTATTAAAAGTAAATAGAATGATTTGTATTAGTTAGAAGTAGTTGAAATGATTTAACTGTGTAGAAAATAAGCTCAGGCATGTTTTAAAATTGTAGTAAGCAAAATCATATGTATTTAGTATAAAAGTATGAACTGGATTTGGCATTAAACAACCTAAAATGTTTGATATGGGAAAAAAACCAAACCAACCTATGAACAATAACCATTTAACTGTCTCCAAACAAATGGCTGATGTTAAATTGAATTGTTAGTGTTTGATAGCAATACTTAAAACCATTTGTGTGCAAACAGATGAGTTCTTGCTTGTTTAAAATGTGATCTACAAAGTATTCATTTAGAAATTTTAGGTTTAAAATATATAAAAACAGTTTGGCATTAAATAACTTACAAAGTTATGCTATAAAGCCCAAACAAATAAACAAACAAAAAACCTAAACAAATAAACAAACAAAAAAATTAATTAAATTTTTGAATTTATTATCGGATATTTGCTCGTATATTTTGAATTTTTATTATCATGGAATATATGACCTTTGCAATTGGCTATCCTTTTTAATATCTGAAAACCATGTTTTATATGACATAAAACAAAAAACCTAAGAACACTTATTTTCTGCAAACAAATAGCTGATGTTAAATTGAATTGTTTGTGTGAGATAACAATACCTGAAATCATTTAACTGTGAAGAAAATGAATTCACGCTTGTTTAAAAACATTATTAGAAAATGTTTATAAACCATATGTATTTAATATATCAGTATAAACAGGATTTGATATTAAACAACCAAAAATGGTATCAGGTGTCCTCGTGGTGTAATGGTTAAAGCGATGAACTGCGGGATCGTAGTAAACGCGGTTCGTACTCCAGTCGGGCTATTACGTTCACTTTCGGGCAAATACCCTTGGGAAAGGTATGAACCCATTATCCTCCCAGCTAAGCCTTAGATAGTACCACTACTGTGATTCTAAGAGAATGGCTTTGGCATTAAATAACCTACAAAGGTTGATATGCCATTAAACAAGAAACCAAACCAACCTAAAATGGTTGATAAGACTTAAAACCAAACTCAACCTATGCATAATTCCCTTGAAATCATATGTATAAACATTCAAATGCTAGCGAACAAATTACAGATGTTAATTTTGAACTGTTAGTTTTAGATAGCAATACTTTAAACCATTTAAATAAGTTCAAAGAAATGAACTCTTTCTTATTTAAAATGTTATCTACATATAATCCGTTTACAAATCTTAGCTTTAATATTTGTAAAAACTGAATTTTGTGTTTAATAACCTATAAAGG
>CAUZXS010001469.1:5000-94469 GCA_963585895.1 Sepioteuthis lessoniana
TTGAACCAAAAATTAATTTAGTAACTCTTTTCTTCTTTGTACTGTTGTCATTTTCATTAATTCTTTTTAGAAGTTTTATTGCAGTTTTTATTAAGTTTAAACATTAGTCTTTTTGCAGTAGAAAATCACTTGAATATTAACTTATTCTTCTAATCATGTATTTTCATTTTCAAAGTTATGAATATTTTCTTTCTCATTTTGAGCTTTTTATCGAAAGATGAATCGAATTATATTTTATCAACATTCATTTATGCAAACAGAATCAAACATTTCATCACGAATAGCATTAATGATCTTACCTATAATTATTTATTCCGTCTGTGCAGTAAGTAAAAAATACACACAGGAAACACATTTTTTAAGTATTTCATTAGAAAGCTAGTAAAATTAATTAGTATTTTAGTTTTCTTCAATGTGATTGATAGAATGTCTGGTCGATCTCTTGAGATATCTGTATTCCCTAATTAATCTAACAGCAGGAAAGATCTTTAGGATTCTTCCAAGTAGCCAGAAAAGCCTTCAGTATCAATTAGATCTAACAGCTTTAGTATCTGGTTTAAAATTACTGCAATGTAAAACGGTTCGGCGAACTTAAAAGAAAAAGAAGTCGTAAGTTAAATTCAATTACATAATTTTCCATCGTAGTTTCAAGTTAATTTTGTACATTGATACTCAAAGTAAAAGTAGAAAAGTACGGAATATTTCCAATTTAAATGTTTCTTGAAGTTTCCAAGCGAAAAATAATTAGCCGAAAAGTCAAGTAAATGTACTCAATTTCTTGATGAATATAAGAATTATAAACAAACTAAAAATGCAGTTTAATGAAAACGTCTGATAACCACGAAGACTTGAACCAGTTATATAACTACGAAATAGGTCACTGAGTAATACCTGTGAATGTTGATTTTATATAGCTTTATATAGATTGGTAGAAAGAAGAAGAAGAAGAAGAAGAAGAAGAAGAAGAAGAAGAAGAAGAAGAAGAAGAAGAAGAAGAAGAAGAAGAAGAAGAAGAAGAAATACTGGAATCATTTATATACATGAGACATACGCATCCCCTTTATATGGAAATAAGTACTTGCAAAATTGAATTAACACAACCATGTGTGAACAAAATCCAAACAGAAATCCACCAAATATAAAACCTTGGTACATTAACAGAAAAGTAATTATAAAATTCCAAGCATGATCTTCATTATTCTAACTTTTAAAAAGAATATAAGGGGAACTAATTAAATGAAAGAGAGTATACAATTAGATAGCATCAATAATCTATTCAGGGCATCGTTTGATTAATTCCAATCATTTATGATTTTCAATTGATTGTCTCTTCCTGTGAATGAATGTCTTGCTTTCATTAATAACATCATGTACATTACTTTCATGACGAGGCTATGATTTCAGATCACCGTCTGACGCACATACGATGACCTAATAACTTACAGTATATATTCAACGAAGAAGAAATTTGATTATCTTTAGGATATTAATTTAATAGAATGCAAATAAAAAATACAAGGCAAAAGCATTTTTCTACAAGGTAAATTGTGTTGATAGACTAAAAGTTCAACCGAGCAGTTAGGATTATTTTTCTTATAATGTTTAGTCTACGACTTTTTAGGAATTGCTTCTTGCATCATTTTTTTTTAAATGACATTAGATCAACCCTAACTTGACATCATAACTTCAAACCAATAGCTTCCGAGACATCTGAAGCCTACGCCAACAAAGCTGACGATCCTCTTCGGTAAGTCAGATATCGCATCACTCGTGTCACTTTTGATACCCGCTTGACAGCGGCTCTACCTTGATATCTTTCGAGTTGACGCAGCTGACATTGCCAACGCTAACGCCAACGCCAAAAATATTACACTCAAAATGTACAAACTGAAGTATAAAGAGGCAATTAAGAAAGTTTTTGAAATTCACACACACACACACACACACACACACACACACACAAATATATATATATATATATATATATATATATATAGTTAACAGAGCTTAGACAAAGTAGGCGGTTCTTGGTGACCATAAGCTTCTTGCCTATACGATCACCAGTCCTATCCAAGAAAGTGACCGTCGTTAAGCATCTTTAACTCTGTATCTACGCTATTCTAACTTAGATCTATTGATATTGAAAACTGTCTATTCATAAATACGGCAAACTATATATATATATATATATATATGTGTGTGTGTGTGTGTGTGTGTGTGTGTGTGTGTGTGTGTGTGTGTGTGTGTGTGTGTGTGTGTGTGATGTCCATTATTTAATAGGCATATTTTTATACCCACCAGTCCTAAAAAAATAAATAATCTTATATCTTTACGTGAAACTTGGAATTAATCTTTATCCATACTACTCAATGTTAACATAAAAAGACAAAAATCATTTTAACGATTTTACCATTATGATTTAACAAGAAAATATATCAGTTACAAATTTTTACAAATGTTTATGGGTAGATCTAAATAATTGATAATTTTTAGATAAGAGTCCCATGGGAAACCTTAGCGGTGAGAGAAAAACGTGCACTAGTGAAAACAGCCTCCAAAAACTATCGAAAAAACCCAACAAACACAAATGCCTTAAAACTAAAAACGGCACAATATCAATTAGCAGGCATATATATAAAGGAACAGACAGAATACATTCAAAATCCGATAGATAAGATCAGAGACTCGGTAGAAGATAGACAATCTAGAATTGCCTGGCAAACAATAAACGAAGTGAGCAGAAGAAAGAACACAGCCAAAGCAGAACTTAAAGCAGCAAACCAACAAGAAAGAATAAAACTGTGGAAACAGCACTTCGAAAACTTACTTGGAAACCCACCAAAAATAACGCATGAACCAATCACCAGAATAATTAGCAAACAATTAGACATTAAACTTGGACCGTTCACACAAGGAGAACTCGACTCGGTTCTCAGAAAAATTAAAAATAGGAAAGCTGCAGGACTGGACGAAATTCCCCCGGAAGTATGGAAGACCAGACAATTCGACGACATACTGCTCCGACACTGCAACGCAGTATACAATCAAAATCCGATAGATAGATGGACGAAGGGATGCATACTCCCCTTCCCTAAAAAGGGGGACCTCGGATTAGCCAAAAACTACCGAGGCATAACACTTACATCCATAGCTGCCAAAATCTACAATGCCCTACTACGAAACCGCATAGAACCCAAAATCGACAACATACTTAGAAAAAACCAAAATGGCTTCCGAAGAAATAGATCTACGACCTCACAAATACTAACCATCCGCAGAATCCTTGAAGGTGTACGGGCAAAGAACCTACAAGCGACATTAATATTTGTCGACTTTACCAAGGCTTTCGACTCCATTCACAGAGGAAAGATGGAACAAATCCTACTAGCGTACGGCATACCTAAAGAAACCGTAGCGGCAATAACGATTCTCTATAGAAACACTAAAGTAAAAGTACGATCACCAGATGGAGACACAGAATACTTCGACATTGTAGCAGGAGTACTACAAGAGGACACGGTGGCTCCGTATCTCTTTATCATTTGTCTAGACTACGTACTTAGAACATCGATTGACAAAATCAAAGAGAATGGCTTCGAACTGACGAAGAAAAGAAGCAGAAGATATCCCGCAACAACAATTACCGACGCCGACTACGCCGATGACATAGCGATACTGGCAAATACACCTGACCAAGCCGAAACACTTCTGCATAGCCTGGAACGAGCAGCAGCAAGCATAGGCCTCCATGTTAATGCACACAAAACGGAATAGATGTGCTATAACCAAACGGGGGACATCTCCACTCTAGAAGGAACCCCTCTTAAACTAGTAGACAAATTCACGTACCTAGGAAGCAGCGTCGAATCAACCGAAAAGGACATCGAAACGAGGTTAACGAAAGCATGGACAGCTATCAATAGGCTATCGACTATATGGAAATCAGACCTAACCGATAAAATGAAACGCAGTTTCTTCCAGGCAGCGGTCACATCGATACTGCTATATGGATGCACTACATGGACGCTAACAAAACGGCTGGAGAAGAAACTAGATGGCAATTACACAAGAATGCTGCGTGCAATCCTCAACAAGTCCTGGCAGCAACACCCCACAAGACACCAACTGTACGGCCACCTGCCCCGTATCACGAAATCTATTCAAGTTAGGCGAACCAGACATGCAGGACATTGCTGGAAAAGCAGAGATGAACTCATAAGAGATGTACTCTTATGGATCCCCACACACGGCCGCGCAAAAGCAGGACGACCAGCACGAACGTACATTCAGCAGCTATGTGAGGATACAGGTTGTTGTCCTGAAGACCTGCCTAGGGCGATGAACGATAGGGAGGAGTGGCGAGAGAGGGTCAGGGATATCCGTGCTGCCAGCACGATATGATGATGATGATGATGATGATGAGATAATAGAATTTATTTAAATCTTTAGAATTGTCGTTATGTTATGAGCAAGAACGAATGATGCCCAAGCTTCAATGTACGAGGCTTGGCAGAGATGTTCATAGGCTGAATAGGATACTCCCGTAGAAAGTGAACAAATTCGGTTTATTTTTCAACCTAGTCTCTCTTGTGGTTCAACAATTTCTTCCATGGTTGTCGCAGTGTTCATATTTCATTGATAAAAATTCATCAACAGCATATACACTTTTCAGCACACCATCGTACACATCCAGGTAAACTGTTTATGTCTTATACTTATTTCAAGAGTACATTTTTGTACTTGTAAAAACAACTATTTTAGTGAAATAGATATCATCGTTCTTATGTGTGTAATCAGGTGTATATAGTGATAAACGAAGCAATAAATCAGTAATCGGAAGTATGTCAAAAATCAATCTTAGCATTATTCCACTAGTCTTTAACTTTTAACAGTTATTACTTTTTATGTCAATATATTTTGGTTTCCAACAATCAGTTCATTCATCTCTTCTTAAAAAAGAACAGGTTCTTCTGTGATCTTTTATTACCAAATATTTAGCAGAAGACTATATACTAAAATACACATATATCATCATCATCATCATCATCATCACCATGTCGAGCCGCTAGCATGGATATCACTGACCCACTCTCGCCACTTCTCCCTATCGTTCATCGCCTCTGGTAGGTCTTCAGGGCTACATCCCGTATCCTCACATAGCTGCTGTATATATATTCGAGCTGGTCGTCCTGCTTTTGCTCGGCCATATGTGGGGGTCCATAGGAGTACATCACTTATGAGCTCGTCCCTGCTTCTCCAGCAGTGTCCTGCATGTCTGGTTCATCTAACGTATATATATATATATATATATATATATATATATATATATATATATACCCAAACAACCATATACACATAACACGCAATAGTAGATACACTAGAGGTGCTCCTGGTGTAATGGTTATCGTCGTAAGAAATGGACACGGCGACACGAGTTCAAACCCTGGATTGCATTTCACATAGCACAAATACCCTTGAGAAAGGTCTGAATCCAATTATTCTCCCTCCAGATATTGGTAAATAGTAGGCAGACTGGGCTTTTCAGCCTTGGTGAGGCAACTAGTCTAGGAGAAGAACAATTCTGAATTCAAACCTGTTAAACTCCGATTAAAAACTGACCTTGTGTCATATCCTACGCGAGCGGAGGGGTAGGTAAATATATATAGTACATACATTTTCATTCAAAGTAAACACATGTGCCATTCTTCGAGGGTTGAGTAACGGTTATCGGCATAGAAGATACTATTTGTGAACTAAGAGCTTGTGTTCACTCGGAATGAAAAGCATTAACCAGCAACTCCCAATAGTTATCAGTAATATCAAGGCAAATTGGAGCCTCTAAGCAATGTAAAAACAAGCCAACTAAAAGGGTTCTTAAAAGAAAAAAATAGAAATAAACAGATATATATTTAGATGTCATTTATTTCAAAATCCTATGATATTTATCTAAGTAGAAATGATTATTTCAATAATTCCAAATTTCCATTTTTCCCTTTGGGCTCATTCCAATAGAAATGGCGTTCTACTTTTTCTACCGTTATATTACAAAGCATGTCAATTATTGTGGGATTCCATTAGTTTAGTAATAGATTTCTCGTATTCCTTTCTAGATCTGGTCATATTTAACTCATGAAAATGTTCACAATCCTGACGTGTATAGTTTGAATTAATATACTTGACAACGTAATGATTAAAATACCTCGCCCGAAAAGAAGTCAGACTAGAAATAAGTGCTGATGCTGAATGATGCAGATTTTCTTTTAAAAACTACACACATTTTTTTACACACACACACAGACGTACAGACAAATGCACTCATACATAAATACGCATGACACAAATAATCATGCATACTCAAACTCGTCGAGGTGTAGAAGAAACCATGGTACTTTGCAGCTTGAGAAATACATAGATCTCTCTCTCTCTCTCTCTCTCTCTCTCTCTCTCTCTCTCTATCTATCTATCTATCTATCTATCTCTTTTGCTCAGATAAGGTCAGGTCAGGAATGCACAGCTTGTCGCATGCTATTTGACAACGTGGTAAGTATCGCTAAGTAACTGTCACGGCCCAGAAGACTGCTTGATACCCTAACGTTCTGTTAGGTCAAGGCTATGGAAAAATGCCAATGTATCACTAATATCTATCCCAGACGGTTCACATCTATCGAACTATCTTACTAGCTTGGTCATTATCTATCTATCTATTTATTTATCTATCTATCTATTTCAGACTGCACATATCTATTAAACTATCTAGCTAGTTAGCTAATTAGCTTGCTTGGATAGTTCATTACCCGTCTATCTTTAAATGTTAATGTCCACACATACGTCAGTCTAGAAAATGTACTCATCAGTAGGTAAATAGATTCTTGTCTAAATGTATTTATTCACACATGTCTGCAGGTTTATTTGTGCATATAGGCACTTATTTATATTTTATTTACATTGATAATTATTCATCATGATGTATTTTTAAAGATTCCTTGAAAAAAACATTCATTTATTTATTGTTATAATGAACATATTTGAGTTTTCATTGCCAAGGAAGCTTGGTTAATTCTGTTTCTGTTTATCTTACTTTAAATACAGATGTTCATTTAGCTTATATCATATTTTATACGATTGTACGTTTATAAATACTCAATCTCATTCTTCCTTCGACTGTTCTCAATTCACGGTAGGAACATCTACAACACCCGGATGGTTTGGTTTGGTTTGGTTTGGTTTTATGATATATCAACCATTGTAAGTTATTTATTGCCAAATACATTTTTAAACATCTAAACAGTTCTACTTCAAACAATTCAGTTCAACATAAGTACACTTTTGTTTATACAGTTAAATATGAAGACCGTTCTATTTCAAACAACTCAGTTTAGCATAAGTACGCCGTTAAATGTAAAAATAGTTCTATTTGAAACAATTCAGTTTAGCATAAGTACACGGTTTAGTTCTTTTTACCCGTAAATAGGACCCTATCAGGAGCTACCACTCCAGGCTAGAGTGGACCAGGGTACTCAGCATTCCCCAACGCTCCAGCATTACTGAAGTTTTAACATCAGATTGTTTAGTGTCATATCCTGGACACTCGTTGGGAGAGTCTTACTCCGCAGTCGGTGTATTCTGCAGACCCAGCTGAATGGGTCATACAACACTCAGAGATGCCTCGTTTAGTAGAATGGTGAGCAAACTAGGATAGCAAACAATTGTTACTAATGCTCCATATTTCTAGCACTGGCCCTAACAAAACTAAACCTCTTAACACCCACACAGCTCTTTCCATTAACATATATATAACATATCTAACGAAAAAATCCCAATTCCTCTACCATGATGTTTTTGATCAAGCGCCGGCCTCACCAAAGCAGTGATCATCATCATCTTGTCGCGCCGCCAGCACAGATATCCCTAACCTTCTCTCGCCACTCCTCCGTATCGTTCATCGCTTTGAAATCTGATTCTAGAAGAAAAGAAGAGATAAATATTATAATTTGTGTCTAATTCATCAAATACAATTTTATTTGTATGTAATACGTCTCTATAGATGATATAAAAAAGATAGAAGAGAAATGTAGTTTCAGGTTTATGTCTCTGATGTTTGGAAATTTAAATATTGTGCCGTCATGGAGCAACGTTTGATAATTTTCAATTTAAATAAAACTTTCTCATTAAGATTCCTGCTTTTACTCAACAAGAAAAAATTCCATTAAACCGTTTTCCTGGATCCAGTAAGTAATTATAACAAATTTAGAGGCACTTTTACCATAAAGGCTTTAGTGTTAGGAAAAGGAAACGGTGACCCATATTTAAATCCAGACTGAAGATGTTTGCGTTTCACTTCGCAGGAATCCGTCTGTTCTACCCGCTGCTATCGGTAACTAGTAGGGTAGACTTGCTTCTTTAACCTATTTAAAGCAGCTAGTCTAGGAAAAGGAAATCTCTGATTTCAAACCAGCTTTACTCTGTTTAAAAAGTGACTGTATCACATCCTGTGCGTGGGGTATATGCATACCCATACGAAATTTAGTTGCTGTACTTCTGACCATTTAGCTGTTAGTCGAGGACAGAACAACAGATTCTTTGCAATTATTAACATAGATATGTTCAGAATTCATTCTTCGAATAGAGAAAATTCTCGGCAAAAGAAGTAATTTCTTAAAATTGAACTATAATTCAAGCTTTTAATTTGTTTCCTTATTTCAACTTTTGATGGATATATATTACGAATAATACAAAAACAGCAATATTTGTGAGAGAGAATAACTTTGGGACTACATGAGTATTAACAGAATTTGATATTGGCCTTTGAGATGTCGCTTGGAAAAATTAACCAGTAATATCTTTTTTTAAAGAGTAGAATGGTATTTATTTTCAGAAGTGACTGCGGGTTTAGAAGAATGTACCGCTGGCAGGTGAATGAAGAGGGGTTTGTTTTGAAGTTTCTGGTCGTTTACGGACTATGACAGACACATGGGGAAGGCTGAAAGGTATAACGGTCGAATTGTTGTATCGATAATAACGATCAAATTGAAGAAACTAGTTTAAGAAAGTCACTACAAATTCATTATAATTCTTTATCTCAAACATTTAGACAGAATCCCAGGTAAAGTCCGGTGCATAAGTTTTCTTTATAATTTGAATAAATCGATGTTACTTTATGCAGCCGCATTAAAAAGTATTTGCTTTTATCTAAAATAATATTGGAAAAATTGAAGACAGATAAAAGATTCTTACTGCTGCAATGAAAAAGGAAGAATTACAATGGGCACGTCATCATCAAATGTCTTCATTTCTTGTCTTCAATGTTCCATTGAAGACAAGAAAAAGGTCTTACAGATGGATGAGTCAGATACTAATCTGCTTTATGGAAATATATTGTCGAAAACAATGTTTTGAAACTCTGATGATTGATCAACCAAAAGTAAAACATTTTTCGTCTGTAATAATGTCAGTATGTTTACATTTAGCACGATAATTTCTCTTGCCAATCATATAGTACAACAAAACATTGGCTTCAGTCAAAAGGAATGAAAAAGATGCAATAATATCCTTATTCAGCTGATTTAAACCTATTCGAGGATTTGTGCGAGATCGAAAAATAATGGCTTCATTGCAGATAAATCGCCAACGCAAAACTCTTAACCATTGAAACAATAAAAGCTAAGAAAAGTCTCAAAATTGAAATTATCTTTAAAAGGAAATTAGTTGAGGTTTACTCCTGAAGGTTAAAGCAAGTACAGTTAGTTATTCATTTTTTGATTTAATTTGATTTTGGCGAAAACTTTTAAACATATCTAATTTGAATAAAGTATTTTCATATTAAAAAAAGAAAAAAAAACATGATATGGAAATTAAATTATTGCTAGTGGGAACCTATTTCTTAATATTAAAATTTTCTTTTTAACAATTCTCCTTTCAAATTAAATTTAAAGTACAATTGGGCAAGAATTAATTATAATTTGGCAAAAACTATATGCATACTTCTGTTTGCGTTTATAAAAAAAAACGTACCGAAAATATCTTTATACGCACAAGTACCAATAACTACCAATGAAAATTCGTATAAACTTTTATTGTCCAGTATGGCTTTTTATGAACAAATTATATTTCAATTATTCGATCTTTCTGGATATGCGCTTAGTTTGTTGTTCAGAAGATACATTTTCAGGCTTTTCATTTGCAGCTATTATTTCGGAAGATAAAGCTTTGACCTTTAAATTAGTCAGCTTCTGTACCATAAAATATTGCATCAATTTCTATATGCCCGGGAATCCATGTTAAATGTATCAGGAAAATTACACCAAAATCCTCACCATCTTTCTAAATTTTGTTATCGGTATTGTCATCACCATTATCTTTAATCTGGTTTTCTTTATTTTATTCAACATATCGAACTTTAAGATAATTTTATTTTTGTCATTATCATTATCAAAATGCATATTACAATTGTATCAACCTTTCTTATTTTTATCATTTTAATCATCAATATAGCTATCATACGTATTGATCAGAGTTTTTCTATAGCTGACGGCACTGCTCTCTATATTACTATGAACATAATCTTTATGATCTCTTAGTGATAACATCGATATCTTTATCAATAGCTTCATCATTTTTATTACTTGCGTGACGGTATTATTATTACTCCTTGAGAGTTTTTTTACATCAGCATTAGCTGATGGTCTTTCACTGGAGTTTGAGTGACAGCAAGTCTCCACAAGTCTCCAGGACTCTTCTGTACTCTGGCCGATCTCAATTACGCAGTCGTTTGGATAGTCTCCTCTCGTCCTCTTATTTTCATGTCCTCCTGTCCCTTTGACAATCATTCGGTGACAATACCAAGAGCACCAATTATAATAGATATAAACGTCACTTTCATGTCCCACAGTTTGTTTTTTTTTCGATTCTCTAACAAGGTCAAGGTACTCATCCTTCTTTTCGCTTTCTTCAAATTCTACTCTGTGATTAACTGGGACAGCAAAGTCCACAGTTCTGCGAGTTCACTTCTCTTTTTATTTATTCTACTTTATTTGGCTTATTGTCTGGTCAAAATTAGGTTATCCGTCCACTTAATTTCGTTTCAATCGCAATGCTATCAAACGTAACTAATTATGCATATATTTTATACATGTGTGTGTGTGTGTGTGTGTGTGTGTGTGTGTGTGTGTGTGTGTGTGTGTGTGTATTTGACGGGTAGGTTGTTTTGGTTTCTATGCTTAATGATATATCAACCTTCATAGTTTATTATATACCAGAGCACTCTTTACAGAACACCAGAGGTACTATTCAATCCAAAGCAGTGGGGGATAAGGAGATTCATAGTTATTCCAAGGATATTTGTCCGAATTTAAACTATTTTACTCTGATATCACAATCAGCGCATTAGCCATTATGCCACAGAGACTTCCCCCACCATATATATATATATATATATATATATATCTTTGGGTGGATATGTATGTATGTATGTATGTATGTATGTATTTAACCAAACTGCCCAGGTCTACCTATGATAAAAGGTCAACTTTTAACTGGAATATAGCTGGTTAGTGTTAAAGAAACTAACCGGTCCAACTAGTAATCTATATTTTGGGAGAACATATGGATTCTTGCCTTTCTAAAGTGAAACATCAAAGGTTTCTTCCTAGATTTGCATTCGAGTCTTCAATTCTTTATCCTACGACGATAAAACTTATGCTAGGTGCATGCACGTTTATATATATATATATATATATATATATATATATATATATATATATATATATATATATCATCATCATCATCATATCGTGCTGGCAGCACGGATATCCCTGACCCTCTCTCGCCACTCCTCCCTATCGTTCATCGCCCTAGATAGGTCTTCAGGACAACATCCTGTATCCTCACATAGCTGCTGAATGTACTGGTCGTCCTGCTTTTGCGCGGCCATGTGTGGGGATCCATAAGAGTACATCTCTTATGAGTTCATCTCTGCTTCTCCAGCAATGTCCTGCATGTCTGGTTCGCCTAACTTGAATAGTTTTCGTGATAGGGGGCAGGTGGCGGTACAGTTGGTGTCTTGTGGGGTGTTGCTGCCAGGACTTGTTGAGGATTGCACGCAGCATTCTTGTGTAATTGCCATCTAGTTTCTTCTCCAGCCGTTTTGTTAGCGTCCATGTAGTGCATCCATATAGCAGTATCGATGTGACCGCTGCCTGGAAGAAACTGCGTTTCATTTTATCGGTTAGGTCTGATTTCCATATAGTCGATAGCCTATTGATAGCTGTCCATGCTTTCGTTAACCTCGTTTCGATGTCCTTTTCGGTTGATTCGACTCTGCTTCCTAGGTATGTGAATTTGTCTACTAGTTTAAGAGGGGTTCCTTCTAGAGTGGAGATGTCCCCCGTTTGGTTATAGCACATATATTCCGTTTTGTGTGTATTAACATGGAGGCCTATGCTTGCTGCTGCTCGTTCCAAACTATGCATAAGTGTTTCGGCTTGGTCAGGTGTATTTGCCAGTATCGCTATGTCATCGGCGTAGTCGGCGTCGGTAATTGTTGTTGCGGGGTATCTTCTGCTTCTTTTCTTCGTCAGTTCGAAGCCATGTGTGTGTGTGTGTGTGTGTGTGTGTATAT
This sequence comes from Sepioteuthis lessoniana, assembly GCA_963585895.1. Lineage (NCBI taxonomy): Eukaryota > Metazoa > Mollusca > Cephalopoda > Myopsida > Loliginidae > Sepioteuthis > Sepioteuthis lessoniana. The sequence continues at coordinate 17,617 of CAUZXS010001469.1, forward strand.
ACAGAGGGACACAAGCATCAAGATAGATAGAAAAAATATATATAGAGAGAGGACATTAAAACATCGCTAACTTCAACGTCCAGTCTTTGAGTGAAGAGTTCCCTATTGAACGAAGAGTTTCTACTCTCCCACTCACAATAATGATTCTTTTTTTCAACATTATGTTACTTTTATATTTGCTATTATATTTCTTAACTTTAAACTAACTTCGTATCCAAAACAGGCTATACACAAACATTATAAAAAGTCACGTAAATCTTTAATGAACTTGGCAGTAGTATACCATCAATACCCCTTCAAATATCCAATACATTTCCTTCAATCTCCCCATAAATGGTCAGTGACTGTCCCAAGTGAGCCAATATTTTAGCCAACAATCTTTTTGCTTAAGATTTAAAGGTTTTTTTTTTTCATTTACAAAATAAGGTTCTAGAAAATATCATTTTTATCTAATTTTTATCTTCATTTTTTGTTCACTCGAAACGATACTGTCTAGTGTCATAGTTTTTCTTAGTGACTAGCAATTACGTTTGGCCTATTGTCTTGGGTGTATTGCTGTTGTCAGATTTAAAAGCTTCAATTGTTTCTTTATTTTCTGGACCAATCTTGACTAACACATCTGGTCTTCTTGCTTGGACAGAATGGCTCCTCTTGACGCTAATATTCCAGATTATTTCCAATGTTTTCTGCATCTATGTATTTTTTTGTTTTTGCTTTATTTTGTTTGTTTGTTAGTTTATTCTGATAAAGATCGTTTACATGCATTAGTCATTCATACTGTTCTCACAGTATCAATTTGACTTTATATGCAGAGTGAATGTGTGTGAGGCACAATTCGGAAAATAGCAGCAACGTGCAGTGTTTAATTTCCTGCTGAGGCTTTTAACATTCGCTTCATACTCTTGGAAAAATATGAATGTATTCGCTCTATAGTAAAGGAAAAATAGAATGGTGTATTGTGCTCTCGAGCATTGCTTAGATAACTAGTCTACAAGTACAAACTCTGCTTCCGTTGCTTCATTCGTTCGGAGTGGAAAACAGATGGCTACACGAGACAACTCTAAAAGACAAGGGACTGGAGTCTGGCAAGATGCTGCAACATGTCAAATACAAATTGTCTCGAACATTTTCTTGTTATTGGAGTTCGACTGTAAAATAAATGCCGATGCACAACGCTTCCAGCATTGTCTTTAGTGCAAGCTTTCCGATTTCCTCTGATGAAATAGTGACGTTATCATCGATAAAATGCACTACCTTAACAGATTCCCTTTCGATCCGATTCCTATACCATTAGGTTTCATCTATTATTATTATTATTATCATTATTCACTCCTTGAGAGTTTTTTCACACCAGTTATAGTTGATGGTCTTTCACTTGCTGTCACTATCAGTGACAGCAAGTCTCCTCAAATCTCCAGGACTCTTCGCAGTATTCTGGCCATTCTCAATAATGTTGTAGTTTGGCTGGACTCTAATCGTTCTCCTACATCCAAGTCCTCCAGCCCCTTCAATAATCCTTTGATGACTATGCCAAAAGCTCTAATCAAGACTGGTAAAATTGTCACCTTCATGTTCCATAATTTTTTTCAATTCCCTAGTAAGGTCGAGGTATTTATCCTTCTTTTCATTTTCCTTCATTTTTACTCTGTGGTCAGCCAGGACAGCAAAGTCCACAAGTTCTCTTTTTTTATTGATTATTATCAGGTCTGGTATTTTGGTCGAGATTAGATGATCCGTTTGTATGTCAAAGTCCCATCGGGATTTGTGCTTGTCATTCTCACGGACAGATGCCAGGATGTGCATATACCATTTGTTCCTATGGTCAAATTTCAATTTCTTGCACATCTCCTAGTGGATCACTTTGTCACACCCAGTCGCGTCTAGTCTAATTCTCCAACTGTGCTAATTTGTTGCGCTTGCTTATTATGTGATTGCTGCGTCTTATCTATTCTGGCTTTGATATGATTGGTTCTTATGGCGTTGTTTTGTTCTGCTATCAGGAGAAATTCTGTTTCTATCTAAAGGTTCCCTTTTCTTAGCCACGTCCAGGTTTGCTCATGTGGGATGTTGATTATTAGTCGTTTAAAACGCCCATAGAACTTCCCATTTTTCGTTTTCTAGTTATTGTCAGTCTGTTGGTCTTCGTGCTGTAAGTATTGTTTCTGGTAGCTGTAATCAGTCCGCCTTCGTGCTTTTCTATATATTCCCAGAGTCGTTGTATCGATGCATCAACGCTGTCTTCAATACTGGCAAGTCATTTCTTCCTTCCTTTCTTGATACATATAGTCAGTCAACGACATCTTTTGGGTGTAATGCCTTGTGCATAGTCATTAGTTTCCTTGTTCTTTTGTCCATTTGCTTAAGCTCTTTGGTCCACTTCAAAAATAATCCCGAATACCAGACGAGGGGTACAGTCCTGGTATTTATTCCTTTGATAAGGTTTCTGCAATATAGTTTTGTCTCGAATAGCTTTCTGGTTGTCCTGATATATTCTTTCTTAATTTGTTTCCTCATGTTCACATGGTGCCGACCTCCAAGATTCCCAATTATTTGTATGTTTCCTTTTCTCAGAGCGTTCTAATCTTGTCTTGATTTGGTAGTTCTATTCCGTCCGTCAGGTGTCGTTTGCCGCTTTTTATTACGAGCATGGTACATTTTTCTCTGCCAAATTCCATCCCTATATCCTGATTGAATATTCTTAGTGCACGTATTTGAGTTTCCAGTTCTTTCTCATTTTTGCTAGTAGTTTGATGTCGTCCATGTACATTAGGTGATTGATATTTTCTTTCGATTTACCAATTTTGTATCCGGTGGTGCATTTCCTGAGTATGTGGTTAAGTGGCATCATTGCAATTATTATTAGGATAGTGGTAGTATCAGTATTATTCATGAGAGTTTTTTTCCTGAACAGATTTAAGAATTTGACTTTCATAGGAGTTTGAGGGAAAATAAGTCTCATCAGGACTCTCATAAGTTATCTAGTTTAACATAATCATGATGAAGTCTAAATGATTTGTTCTTCTTCTGATCATGAATTCTCTTTTTCAAGCCTTTGGACACCGTCCCAAGGTTTCCAACCCCAATTCGTATCTATGTCACCTGCATTTTCTTCTGATGTTTATGCTCTCTGGCAAGATCCTAGTATTTCTCTATACCTTATTTTTCTTTTCTTTTCTCTCTTTGGTTCGTGGGTCAGGAAAATCCTTTAAATGACAGGTTCATTTCTTCTTTTTTATTAATACTAGATCTGATCCTCTGACCGGAATTAATGAACCGTTTGTATCTCAGTGTTGCAGAAAATTACATTTGTTACATTTTTAGGAGATATTTCTTGTGCATATCCCATTTGTCAGTATGCACAAATTTCAGTCTCTTGCACAATTCCCAATGGATCACATTCCCCACTCAGTCATGCTTTTTGTATTTCTTTTTTGTTTTCGCTCATTATTATTAATTGTAGTAGTAGTAGTAGTTGTTGTTGTTGTTGCTGCGGCGAAGAACAAAGACAGGGACGTCAGTGCAGTAGTAGTAGTAGTAGTTGTTGTTGTAGTTGTCATTAAAGTTTGATTTATCAGATTGTTTTTACTATACATAATTATTTTTAGGCAATATTTTATTCAGAAAAAATGTCTGTAGCTAATATTAAACTTTTGATTTATCCTTGAAGGAATTATCGCTTTTCGTCAAATTTAATTTACAGATCAACAAGTTTTTGCGCTGATTTCCGCATTCAAAAATGGATACACATATAAGCTGCCACATATAAACACACGTATACGTAAGTCCGCCAGCGCAAATATGCACACATATCGATTAGATAGCGATTTGTTGTTTTGTTTTTTATTTCATTTGCTAATTTTTATCTATTTTGCGCGTTTTGCACACGCATGCGCAACAGCTCAGTAAAGTAAACAAAACTAAAACTACAAATCAAATTAGACAGTATCATTTTTTTTATATTTTCTATTTTTTTTTTTTTTTTTCAGTTTCTTGACTTTTATGTATTCAGCAAAATCTCGAGTTAGAATTTAATGCCTAATAATGTTTTCAACAGAAACCACAATTACCGATTACACCCATCGATAGAAGATCGATTTGTTTTATTACTAGGCTAATACGAACGAGATTGTAACTATGGAGATATGTTTATTATTACCTCCTTAGTATTTTACTAATTAATCATGGTCAGTAAGCTCCATCTCCAATCTAATTTTCATATTATGATTATGATTAATTGGGATTAGTAACTTTTTCTGTTATTTAGTGTGTGCAATTAATATTCCCTTAAATTGACAAGAATTAGGGTTTATTGAAAAATAAATTTGGTTTTATCAAATAATTTTCTTTTTTGTTCTTGTTAAATGTCGCCTTCAGTCATATTTGACAAATGTAAAAATAAATCTTCTCTGGTCCACTTCAAGAATGGTCCCGATTATCTTAAGAGGCGGGCAGTCCGGGTTTTTTTTATCCCTTTTATAAGGTTCATGCTGCATTGTTTTGTTTCGAGTAACTTTCTCATTCTTCTGAGATACTCTTTTTGATTTTTTTCATCTCCATATGTTTGAAGGTGTCAGCTTATAATAGTCCTAAGTATTTGTCGGTTTCCTTTTCTCTGATTGTTCTAAATTTTCCTGATATAGTAATTCAATTCCTTCCTTCATGTGTTGTTTACCACTTTTCATTAATAGCATGACGCATTTTTTATGCCAAATTCCATCCCTGTGTCCTGACTGTATATTCTCACAGCGTGTATTAGAGTTTCCAATTCGTTTACGTTTTTGGCAAGCAGTTTGATGTCTTCCATGTACATTTGGTGATTGATCTTTTCCTACGATTTACCAAGTTTGTATCCGGCTGTGCATTTTCTAAGTGTGTGGTTGAGTGGCATCATCGATATTACAAATAGTAGTGGTGATAGCGCATCTCCCTGGAGTTTTCCGCATTAGATTTAGTTAATAGACTTCCACTGGAGCCTGAGTGACAGCAAGTCAACTCAAGTCTCAAGGACTCTTCTCCCTTAAGAATGTTGTAGTTTGGGTGGACTCCACTCACGCTCTTATTTCAAATTCTTCCTGACCCTTTACCAAACCTTTGAACTATATCCAGCGCACCGATTACAATTGATATAACGTCACTTTAATGTTCCATAGTTTTTTTAGTATCCTAGCAAAGTCCTGGTACGTATTTCTCTTTTCGATTTCTTTTAATTTTATTCTGTGGTTTGTCGTGACAGCAAAGTCCACGGTTCGGTCAGATCTCTTTTTTATTGTTAACTATCACAAGGTCTGGTTGTCTGGTCGAGAATAGGTGATCTGTTTGTATCTCAAAATCCCAGAGAAATTAACAGTCTTCACATCAGTGTTATCTGCTTGTTTTTCGCTAGATTTCGAGTTACAGTAAGTATCCTCAAGTCTCCAGGACTTTTCTCGGTTTACGGGTCGATCTTAATAATGCTATAGTTTGGATGGTTTCAATTCGTCCTCCGAGTTCCAACGCTTCCGTCCCCCTTTGGAAGATCCTTCAAAGCGCACCATTTACAATTGTTATCACCATCACCTTTATCTTCCATAGCTTTTTAGTTCTTTGGCAAGGTCTTAATATTTATTTCTCTTTTCGTTTTCTTGGATTTTTACCCTTGTTCGCAGGGACGGCAAAGTCCCTCATACGACAGATACCCTTTTTTTTAAAATTAATTTCTATTTTTTATTCATTACCATTAATTATGTTCTTCTGGCCAGGATTAAGTGATTTATTTGTATCTCAAAAAGCCAGAGAATTTAATGCATCTCATTCTCCGTAACGGATTCTGGTTTGTAAATATACCATTTGGTAGTATAGTCAAATTTCAGTTTCTTGCACAATTTCTGGTGAATAACATCCCCCCCCCAAGTCGTGTCTTGTCTTATACTCTTTTTGCGGTAGTTCACTCCATCCACTTGAATCTCTTTTAAAAACCAATTAGAATTTCTAACCAAAATATGCTGAATCATTTCGTTGCGCTATATATATATATAATTTGAATGAAAGTCATCTCGACACAAAATGATGACTCCTGAAACTAGCGGACAAGTTCACCTACCTTGGAAACAGCGTCTCATCTACTGAAAATGATATCAATATGTGACTTGCAAAGTCTTTCTCATCCTTTGGTCAATTTGTTTACGTTCTTCCCTGGACCATTTCAAGAATGGTCCCAGGATCTAACAAGGAGGACCACCTAAATATTTATCCCTTTAATGAGATTCCTGCTGCAGAGTTTGTTTTTTAACTGTTTTCCCTTTCATCTGAGGTACTCTTTTTTATTTTTCTTTAATCTCGGCTTGTTTGATGGTGTCCGCTTCCAGTATTCCCGAGTACTTGTAATTTTCCCTTTCTCAAAGTATTCTGATTTTTTCTTGATTTAGCAGTTCTATTCCTTTTTGTATTGTTCCAATTTTATCATAAGTATGGCGCATTTTCCATGCAAAATTCTATTCCTATATTCTTGCTGTATATTCGTATTGTTTACTTTAGATTCTCAAATCCTCTTTCATATTTTTTGCAAATAGCTAGATGTCGTCCATGTACATAAGGTGATTAAAGTTTTCGACTGATTTTGTAAATTTGAAGCGTCCAGTTAATTTCCTAAGCAATAATTAAGTGGCATCATGGCTGTTACAATTAAAAATGTCAAAAGTGTGTTTCCCTAGATGTCTCTTAAGAGTTTCACCTTAGCTATTTTTTTTTTTTTTGCTATTACTTTGCTATTATTATTATTATTACTTTACACCTCGCAAATTTTGACTCCAGTTCAAATTGATGAGTTCTCCTGGCAATCTGTGTGGCAGAAAGTCTCATCACTTTTCCAAAACTCTTAGAATCGTTGTTGATATTTGAAATTATGTGAACTGGAGAGTTTCATTTCTTTCTGTAATTTTCAGTTCATCGAGTTATTTTACAGATTCTTGTGAACTGTTTCAAGTTTTCCAACAACTAATGGTATCACTTCTACCTTCATGCTCCTCAGCTTATTTCATTCTCTAACAAAACTCAAATTATTTATGGAGCTTTTCCAGCTTTACTTCGCTGGATTGGCAATTTCCACTAAATAACATATCCTTTTCGTCTCTGAAATTAATACTACGTCTGATCTTCTAGATGAGATTGCATATCTGTTCGCGTCTCAAAGTCCCAGGGGATGTTATGGGTCTCATTTTCTTAGACTGATTCTTGTTTTTGCATATACCATTTTTTAACATGGACAAATTTTGATATCTTGCACAATTCTCAGTAAGCCATCTATCCCCTCATTCTTATCTTTTGTGCCATATTATTTGATTAACCATTTCTTCTCTATCTTAATGTGATCTGCATTTGCTAATCTACTGGGTGTTATCAGATGCTACTTTGACATGATTCGTCCTAATGGCATTATTTTGTCAAAGGGATTCAGTTTATCTCGAGATATTTTCCCTTCTTAGGTTATTTCGTGTGTAATTACCTTTGTTTATAGCTTGAAGTATCTACACCGTTGTTTTTCTTCATATTTTAGTTTTCTAGGTTTGTCATTAAGATTTTTCCGATTAAAAATGCTGTTAATAGCTGCTGTAATCAGTCATTCTTTACACTTTTTAAATATTTCTCTAGTCCCCGAAATATCGCATTTACACAGTCCTTTATGCTGTCGAATCTTCGTCCTTCTTCTTTTCTTAACACAGAGTCCGTACGTATCGTCTAACCACTGTAAGGCCATTTGCTTCATCATCAGCTTCCTTGTTCCTTAATCGATCTGTCCGTGTTTCTTCCTTATACATTTTAAGAATAGTCCATCATACCTTATAAGGAGGACCGCCCAGGTCATCTTATGTGCCATTACTTTACTTTGGCGCTGGATGTATTCATATATATGTTATTCTTTTCAATTATGTTTACTTAAGTTTATTATTGTTATGTTGTTATTGCTTTAACTTGCTACTGTAATAATTCTCTGTGTATCTTTTCGTAAATTTCTTGAGGTCCTTGAATTGCTTCATGCGAGCATTCCTTTTTTACTTGCTAGTTTTCTTCTTCCTTATTTTCTTCCTTTCAGGCTGTGTGTTTTGTCTCCTCATGCTTAGGGTATCCACTTCTAATATTAGAAGCTGTTTGTAGGTTACTTTTTCTGAAGAGTTCCGATACTTTTTTGATCAATTAGTTTTATTCTTTCAATTGTTTCTTTTTTCTCTTTTTTTCATTAAAAGTATGTCACACTTTACAATTCAAAATTCCGTTCTTATATTTTGATCAAAGATTCTAATTGCTTTTTTTAAAAGAGATTCTAGCTCGTTTTCATTCTTGGCAAATATCTTAATATCATCTATGTATTCGAGATGGTTTATCCGTTCTTGTGACTTTGTAAATTTTCTGACTATATAATTCAGTTGCAATATTTCAATAACGAATATTCTTGGCGATTATGAGTCTTCCTAAAAGATGTCTCTTGCATTTTAAATTCTATTTTTCTTTGTCCTTCTGTTGCTAATTACAATCTCCCGTTTTCCATAGCTTTTGTGATAATGTTTATGACTCGATCTGATATTTTGAGCATTTTCAGACAAATTTGCGGAACCGTATGTTTTTTTTTTGTAACGTTGTAATCATTAAAAACTTCAATAACTGAAATTTGGTTTGAAAAAATATTATCAAATCTAAAAAAATCAATTTATTTATTTCTGACATAGTAGTTATGATTTCATTCCATAGTTCTGCCCAGTTGCTTTATCTTTATATTGAATCGTCTAATAATGGTTTTGTTGACAATTTCAGCCTATCTCATCACACATACCTCTCCTTAATGCCGTTTTTTAGTCATAGGCACATCTGAATTTAATAAAATGCATCCTTTGATCAATCTATCAGGTCCAAAAAATGTTACTCGAGATTCTTCCTTGAAAATTAATTTACAAAAGTAAATGTTCATGTATTTCGTGGCCCGATTTTGACGCTTTAGAATATTTTCTTTTATTTATTAAAGGTTGGCTAGGCAATACTTTTTACAAATCCCAATTTACAAAGTATTCCAAACATTTTTCCTTCTTGACTGCCTCAATTCCAGCATTTTCAATGATCCTAGCGTTGGTCAAATGCTGTTGTTTCACTATAGCTCGCTTTAGTTTACGTTCATATTGTAGAAATAAATTCGTAATAACTTGTCCTTTGTTTTGAGATCTCATCTTTGTTATATTTTCAAGTTTTCTTTAAAGTTATATGAACACTGCAAAGTTCCATTGCTCTCTCCAAAGTGGAAATTCCTTAATTCAATAACTTGTTTTTTTTTTGTGTTTCTCAGATATTGTTTGATCGTTCTCTCTCCCCGTGTTCCAACATATATTATGGACAAAAAGAAAAGAATACATTTTCTTTAGATTTCAGAGGTATTAAGCTAATATTAGTTTAATCTGCAAACTATCTTTAGTCAATCTATTTTCCTAAGGTCCAAGTATCTCAAAAGTAACCATTAAACAAGGCAGAAAATTTAGTTTAATAATCTACCAATGGAGAAAATGGATGGACTTTAATAGGACAAATATTGGTTTCGAGCTTTCTGAGTTAAGGTGGTTTATTTCATTTGTATGATAATTTCAGATATTCTCACGGCGCAGTGGCTAACTTGTCGGACTACGATATCGTATTAGGCATCTTCGAGCTCAAGTCACGAAATTACGTTCACTTTTTGATTAATGCCCTTGGGAAAGGAATGAACTTCCTTATCCTCTGTCTATGCTTTACGTAGCACCACTAAAAGAATGGCTTTGGCATTAAATGACCTATGTTAAAGCATTTAATGCCAGTGAACAAACAACAATATCGCTAAGATGTGCCTTTTTTTGCTTGTGAATGTGGGTCATTGAAAAAATGAAACTTTTGATTATAAGAGATTAATATTGATTTCACGCCTGCAAAGAAATCATACATTTCAAAAGCTTCTAAAATGAATGTATGCAGAAACATAGAATAAGCAAATACTTTTGAATTAGGTACATTTCTTATTAATCAACGCCAATTGGACAATTATTTGTTCAAACTTAATAGTTTAAGAAAGAAGTGTTCCCCGTTGCGTAATGGCTAAAGTGATTGACAGCAGCCTCAATATAACGAGTTCGAACTACACTCGGGCTATTTCGTTCACTTTCGGACTAAATCACCGGGGAAATGTATGCATCACCTAATCCCTCTAGCCATGGGTTACATATCATCACTATTGCTTTTCTACAAGGATGGGATTAACATTAAATAACTTGATATGTCATTATACAAAGAAACCAAAACTAATTTTGAGGGAGCGCAATACAGGACTCGATAAAACTGTAACAGTACATCTGTCCTCGGTAAACACAGGAGTGATCCTGCTTTTAATCTACTGATCGTTCCGCTGGTCGGATATACCATCGGATGACGCAATCGATTCGCTGTCTGCCCACGATGTGCTTTTTAGATCAAGACTGAATAATCGCTTGTCGGAGTCGCCGTTCGGTGAGTAAACGAATGAGATCGTACAATTAAGAAAGTAAAACAAAAATCGACTCCAAGAGACAAAGAACAAAACTCGCTGTCTATAGTCTGGCGCAAGGCAATCTCACATGGGGGTTATGCTTACTTTCATTAATACTTGGTACTACTTAACAAGTGCTAATTACGATAAGCTTCTTGGCTTTTTCGCTGCGTTGCATTTTTGTCGGCTTTCTTCGCTTTCTATATCCAAGGCAGTCTTGTACAAAGTCAAAGATTCAGAGCTTTGGGGAAACTGCTCATTGACTCACGTGTTGCTCTCTTCCTCTGTTTCTCGCTGGGCAACTTTTACGAGGGACAAACATTTTATGTGCATCTTAGTCTGAGGGGTAGTGCGGAGAGAACCAAAAATATATCAATTTTTCCTAATTTAAATTTTAATTATTTTTGGCTGATATGTGTTATATAAAAAAAATCCATATTCGAATTTAGGAAATTGGCTATTCCCATTTCGATTTTCATAGTGAGTCGCTATTGAGGATTGACAGGCCCTGGCTTTGATTTGGATCCGGCTTTTTCACTTTAAACCGTCGCGTAACGCAGTGATCTTTCAAAACAATTTACTTCTTTTGATTCCTTTAGGTTAAAAAATAGCAATATATGGGTTAAACAATTCGTTTGTCAAATTTCATCTCCTCGAAAATAAAACAATTTTTATCTACACTCCATTTCAGAAATCCATTCCGCCAATATAGATTTGTAATATACTACTCTGTTCTTCCAAAATCCAAATAAGTTTCTTTCTACTCTAGTTAATAAAATTTCCCTGACTGATCTCGGACCCTATAGGGTTATAAAAGTTTAGATTGTTTCCAAGTAATTAAGATCTTTTAATTTTGCACTAAGTGGTGTAAGCTTTAAATTAATGATTCTAAAACATTTTCAACGTAATATTTCCGGGTGATTTGATTACAAAATTTGATTCTGCCATGACTAAATGTTTTCATATCATTTACTTTTGAATCTTTCTTTTGTATAATTTTATACATAATTTATTTTATATGACTTTTCCTCTCTAAGGATTCGTAAGATTACATTAGGAAAAATTCCATGCCTTCGAAATTAGAAAATAATTAAATGTTTTCGAAATTGTCATGACTCTTTAGGCCTTGGTTGATTATGGCTCTTCACAGATTTCCCTAATCAGCCAATTGTAAATCGTCATTTTCTTGATGACGATACAGGAGTCGTTTTTCGTTTTCTTCTTCATGATTTACGCTCTATCAAAGTGGCAAGGAATACGCTGTCAGTATCTACTTTCATAGAGCCAAGAAATTCTTCCTAAATAAGGGTATACTAGGAATGACATTAAACTCCATCAGATGGTGAGAACCCAGTTTTGGAGATTAAAGGAGTGTGGTATACCCCTTCATTGCCTTTACTCCCAGATCTACTGATAGTAGTATTTATTCTGTCTATAGGTCAAATCAATCTATTTACATATTTTTAGTATGAGATATGAATACTTGATACCCTATGACAGAAAATAATTTGTATTAAGAATAATTTATTGAAGCTATTAAGATTACTATTAATTACGAGAAACTATATAACTGCTTGCAAAGGATTATCATTAAATAGAAATATCTCATTGAAACCATAAAATAAATGATAAATTCGTATTAGATAGGATCATATGAAACCATAAATCTGTGTACAAATTGTTAATATTAGAGAGGAATACTTAATTTATTGGGAATTAATTTCTTTATAAAATTCTTAAGAGACAACAATATACAAAATGTATTATAAATGATATTTCCAATCTCTAATAAAAATTAATCCTTGTCTGTTTGACATACCTTTAAAATTAATCAATAAATCCTTCATTATTTGAATTCGGTTTCTTTTTCGGCTAGACTAGTTTCTCACTCCAATCAGTATGAATGTTTTACCTATATAATCACTATGAAAGTTTTACCTATATTTGCGGTGATAAGTAGATTCATACTTTTTCTGTAGGTTATTCGGGAGAACTGAACTCGACGCACCGCGTCCAATTTCAATACCGATAACCATTACGCCATACGCATCAACAGAAACATGTTGGTAGAGAAAAATGACAATTCTTCAATTCTACTGTCATTAAAAACAAGGACAATATGGATTAGAAAATTTAATGGCAATTGCATTTTAAGTAAAGAAAATTGAAATATTGGAATAAATTGAGTCATTGGTCTTTCATACTCCCTACTCGTTCTGACAATATTCATCCATAAAGTTGCATTCTCCCTTCCCCTCCAAATAATTTTATTCACCTTTGGGTAAATCATTCACCAATAATAGCTTCAACTACTAGTTTCTATTCAATCAAAGAAATCATGAAACGTTTTGTCTGGGCTGAAAAAAATGAATAACTATGTTGAAGCTTTCTAGTAAAAAGGAAAGGATATTAAACTATACTGAATGATATTTCTTTGAAGCTGCCAATTTGGAGTTTGTAAAAGAAACATAATTACTTTCTTCTTATATTTTCTTCACATTTTACATTTTAATTAAAGATCGAGCGAGTCGCGAAAAGACACTCCTAATACAACCAAATAGTGTAAGTTTTTACGTCTTAATTAAGTGACTTATACGTTGGAAAAGAATGACATGATTAACGAAATCTCGGTTTAACTTTGATACTGAGAGTTGATGTTCTGTTAAACCAAATAAGCTGGTTAATCTTAGGTTACCCTTATCGGACGTTTTAAAAAACAGTTTCTTTTTTTATTGTGTGCCATATTACGTGGGCTAAGATCTGATATATTACGTTAAAGTTGGTATTTTTTTCTGAATTCTTTTCCATGATACCATATTTTGTATATTATCCCCACCATCAACGCAATCGTGCTTATTATTTTCACTTAATTAAGTCATTCTTGTTTAAACTTGTCGAGTTACACAATTACAAAATAAATATACTTTAGTTAGGTTAGCTTTTGACAATCTTCAATCATGCATATCTGCTGTTCTTATTTTTTAATTAACACACAACTATGTTATTCCTTTGACTTTTACCAACAATATTCATTGTAAATATGATATGTAAAAACAAAACAGAAATATCTTTAATAATACTTATTACCCAAGCTCAAATGATTATATTTTTTTCTCTGACTTCTAGTTGTGTAAGATTTAAAGACTTCGATCGCAGATATGGTCAAGCTAACAGATGTCGAAAATCCCTTCTATATCTTTTTCACAATGTATATTTTACAATCTCTTTGCCAATTAGAAATTTTTATGGTAAATAATAAATGTTACAATAAAATATGAATCCACAAAACAAAAAAGGGATGTAACTATATTTTTATATTAGGATTTTAGATTTTTCTACAAAAAATTCACGGCATTTTATAAAGAGAATTCTCTATCAGTTTAAGTAGGTAAAAGTTATAATAATAATATTGATTAAACATTCTCGTTTTTGTCCGAGATTTTATTTCTAAGTAAAAAAATGCAATCTAATTATTTCTATCTTTGAAGTACTATCTATTAACCTAAACAATAAAGCTTGAATGAATGTGAAAAAAACATTTTAAAGAGACGAATAACTCGTTATTTTTTTATCTATTCACTTATTCATCAATTTATTTATTCTTATTTTCATTATTTCTTAATTCTAATTCCAATATGATTAGTTACGTCTTGCAGTTCAACTGATTATGTTCATACTTTCTCGATGATAATCATTTTTATGCTAAATCTGCTTTTAATTCGAATAAGTTTTCTTTAAAGACTTATTAAACCTTTGGATCATATATAGAAGACAAACAAAGGTTGTCCCAATTATTGATATTGATCTTAGTTTTATTTTTTCAAACTATTCTTTCTACTTTGGGTGTAAATTCGATTCGGATTTCCATCTCTGTAGAAAGATTTTTCATGTTAACTTTCCCCAAATCTTCTAAACAAGAAATGTTTTTCAATTCATGCAATGTCAGCAATAACTGAAAGACATGTTTTCGTAGTAAATGCTATTAAAAAAGTCTCGTCTGCTTTTATTTAAAGAATCTTCTGAAATCTTCTTACTATTTATTACTTCAAACATTATTTATATAAAATACATAAACAGCTGCTTAATTAATTAATGTTCGATGAATCGAATTGGAGATTGATTACAAACGTTTAGCTTATTACCACACAAACCCCATCACGTTTCTGGATTTATAAAATTAGGTCTACTGGCAAAATATGCAAAGTTATAAATATTCTATTGCTTAGCCAGTGAACATGGAAATTAGCCGATCCTAAACAGTAATCATTTTTTCATTTCTTTTATATATGCGTGAATGGCCTTGTAATGAAACTGAACTCGTGTCGCGTCTTGCCATCGTGGGAGGGCGAGTAAATCATGCAAGTCTCGTAGAACAGTTTGTAATGATCCTCACTAGTTATCTGATAATAGAGATTTCATGTCAAATGAAAGCTGCATTCAGTAAATAACTATACACTCACACACACACACCCATACACACACACACACACACCCATACATACATGCATACATACATACATACATACATATTATATGTTTCGTTAATAACACTAGCCGAAATTATTTTTAACACAAGAAGATTTTGCAAGAAAGGGAACCAAACTTAAGGAATCTTATAAAAAGTAAGAAATTAGTTAAAAAGAACCTTCTTTGTATTTCCCAATATCGCATGCGAAAGAAAAAGACTGCGGTCAAATATAACTATATATTTGAGTATAAAACATTCTGAAAACATAAATACTATTGTCTTAAACCGCCTCTCCACAGAGGGAAAATTGTTAGATAAGAGTAAAAATGTGGACAAGTAAAAAAAGACAAAACTGTTCAGAATTATAAAATAGATAGGTGCTGTCCCGAGGTAGAAATCTGAAGTAACAGCCTTTTTTTAATTCAGGACACATCTCCCAAGAAAAATAAAAAAAAAGGAAAAGGAGAAACTAAATTAATCCCAGTCCATAGCACAGGGTATACATATCTAATCATCACTTAGCAGTGGACAAGATGTGACATAAGGTTCGTTTAACGTGCAAACCAACCGAAAAACTTTCCATTCCACTTTCTTATTCCTCGTGTCCAGTGTCACAAATGTGTTATGATACTCTAACCCTCCCTTTATTGTACCACAGGGAAGAACTGTCTCAGTTTTAGATGCCCGGAACAAGGACCATCACATTTTTCCACGTCCTGCTTAAAGATGATAGCATGGGTCATAAGAGGGATTATATATTAGTCTAGTTCCCTAGCCTAAAGCTCCTGTAGATTGGATTTGATCTTAGACCAATTTCTGGGGTACTTGTATCATCTTAGACAGAGAACAAAAATACTGTTTTTTTCTGGATGAAAATTTGATCCATAAGTAAATAATCGCGTCGTTCTTATGGGAAGTATAATAATGATATATTAGAAGTGATCTTTCTCTGAAAAGAAGGAATCTTTGAATATTGGACCTTACAAGGAGACTTCATTTAACGTGTTAACGGAATTTATTTTGTTTTTTTTTTATTTTCTATAATTTGAAACTTACTTTACATAATTAAATCATTTTGCATCAAGGACAAATGCCACTTCTTAATCAGTACCATAACTTTACAAGCAAGAAAAACAGCTGCCATCTGATTTCATGAAATATTCACGTGGATTCATTATATTTTGTCGCGTTCGAGGAGATTAAAACCAGTAATTGATTTACTAAGTCTTTCAGAGCAAATTCATTGGGCATCGATGCGCTAAGCATCAGCAATTAAGATGTTGATCAGTTGCAAGTGCAACAGCAGAATTATGCCAAAGAATAAGATGCTGAAAACAGTTCAGAATCAAATAAACTTATTCCATTTGCGTTGACAAGAGGAATGTTTATTTGTAATCGCCATTGCCTGAAAGAGAAATCATCCATCAATAGAAATCGATGAATGGAAAATGAAGAAGAAAATAAATGTTGTAAGGAAAATATTAAAACGAGAAAGTGAAAACAAGAAAAAAAAAATGGAAGTTATAATGGATGTCTTGTGAAACAAATAGACGATTAAAGGCAAATGAAATTAGTTTGAAATTTTAGTGCTAGAATCTGTTAAATATCATAATCTTTGCATAGTTCCCATGATTTCTAAGAGTATTATTTGTATATGGATCGGCTCATATGATTAGTTTATATCAATGATATAAAAGGACACGTTTGTAGATTCTATAGTAAAAATTGATCCTGGAACTTGGTCCTGATGTTTTTAATTCCTTCTGTCAATTATAATAATACAGTTTTACAAATATTTCA
Organism: Sepioteuthis lessoniana; assembly: GCA_963585895.1. NCBI lineage: Eukaryota > Metazoa > Mollusca > Cephalopoda > Myopsida > Loliginidae > Sepioteuthis > Sepioteuthis lessoniana. The sequence continues at coordinate 34,395 of CAUZXS010001469.1, forward strand.
GTGTAAATAACAAATTAAAGTGCACGCTACGCTTATCTGTTGTCAAATAATTTTATTAGACGTAAATGTGGCTTAAAAATAAAATGTCAGGTTGCAAACTGGTAACACTGATTTCTCTGGACTCATTATCTCAGTACATTGAAGAAGCATAATTAGGATCTGAGACATTAACCTTTTCTCAAATGACCATCTTACCAATCTATTTATCGTTCAATAAATAATACTGGGTTATCTATTAAGATCATGCAATCGTAACCAATAAATCAATCAAAGAATAAGTTACAAATAGGATAAATACATTTTAGACGTAAGTACCAAATCGACGGAGCACGACTAAAAGACAATAACTTGCGATCATATAATTCAGATAGTTATGACTTTTGCTTTTTCCGGAATATAGAATTCCTAAATCGAGATATTAACTTTAAATCAATAGATATCCAAAGTGTCAAAATCTTAAATCACAAATGCTTCTCTACAAAAATATGTGACGTTCTTCACTGAAGTATATTGACTTCTGAAAATCAGATTATCTCTGGTTTTACAGAACCTATTATTGGCAGTCAAAACATCCGGTAATAAATTTGAAGGTGTGCCTTTGAGATAACGAACTACAGAATTATCACTGTAACGATAAAAGACTTTATATAATGTTCTATTTTGTAAAGAAACAATGGTAGCGAATTTAGATAATCTTCCTTTTATTAATGATGCATTATCATTTTCTGATTTTTCAAAGATACTGAAAAAGGAATTGTTGCAAACTCGTGCAAAGTATCTCGATCTTGAACAGAGTTTCAAATATTTATCGAAGACATATTGCAGAAGGGTGACATATAAGTACCTACAAATAATTTTCAACATCTGTTTCAGACTTAACAGAAATATATATATATATATATATATATATATATATATATATATATATATATATATATATATATATATATATAACAGGCAGTTTCTTTTAACTCTGACAACCTTTGCCAGATGGCTCGTCTCGCAGCTCAGTAATTATTGGTTAGTAAATTTGAATCTCACAAGGATCCCTACACTTCTAGTATCGTGCCAAATCTAAGCTGCATTTAGTTTCTTTTAGTTTGTCCCGTATGATGTGTTGTTTAATGAGCTATGCCAATAGAATATTACTAGTGAGTTCAATTTTCTCTGATTGACTTGTAACTTTGGTCTTATTGCACAAGTAAGCAAAATTTAGTAAATAAGGATCGTTATTAAAAACTGTATTCAGTCCTTATATGATCAGCTCCGATTTAAGTTTTTACTTCTGCCTCCAAGTATGCGCCTACTTCAATGGCATAGATCTAAAAAAAATTCTTCACCTTATTTAGATATGACAAAGGCTTAGAAGGCAAAATTTGTTTGGAGAAAGTTCCCATTTAAAGGAGATTTCTGCTTCGATTTAAATTCACAGATAGGAGTTGTTAAGGCACGTTTTATGAAAGTAATTTTATTGTATTCTTATGTTTTGGGGGTAACGTTTTCTGAAAAAAATGTAACTAACTTTGAAAGTGTTTTATTTTAATATTCTGTGAAGTTTATTTGAGTGTGCGGAATGTTGCCTTTCCATTTAAAAAATATATTGCCGATGTTTATCATGAGGATTCATGGATTGTAGCAAATTAGATATTTCTGTCTTTCTATTTTTCTTAATTCTTTATTTAATCCTTTGTTTCACTTGATAGAGACCAAACCATCAATCACATAATAAGCGAATGCAGCAAGTTAGCACGGAAGGAATATAAGAATAGACACGACTGGCTGGGCCAAGTAATTCAATGGCAGATGAGCAAGAAATCTAAATTTGACCATAAGAACAAATGGTATATGTACAATTCAGCAGCTGCCGTGGAGAATAGCACACACAAACTCCTATGGGGCTTTGGCATACAAACGGATCATCTAATATCGGCCAGAAGACCAGATCTTATAGTAATCAACAAGAAAAAGAGAACCTTCAAAATTGTAGATTTTGCTGTACCTGCTGACCACAGAATAAAACTGAAAGAAAGTGAAAAGAAGGATAATTACCTCGTCCTTGCTAGACTAAAAGACTATGGGACATGAAGGTGACAATTATACCAATTGTGATTGGTGCACTCGGTAGATTAACAAAAGGATTATTAAAAGAACTGGAGGATTAGGGAGTCGGAGGGTGAATGGAGGCCATTCACACTACAACATTGTTGAGAACGGCCAGAATACTGAGAAGAGTCCTCGAAACTTGAGGAGACTCGCTCTCACTCAAACTCCAGTGAAAGACCATCATCTAACGCTGATGTGAAAACTCTGAAGGGGTAAATAATAATAATATTAATAATAATAATAATAGATAGATAGATAGTTACTCTTGTGCAAATAATGTGTACAAAATCTTAAATAACATCAATAAGAAGCTTTTAGATGAATTTAATTTGAATAGTGAGAGGTCGGATTGAGCACATTGTAAATGTCGAAGAAAAGACGAATGCCCCTTGGACGGACGATGTAACTCGATGAACGTAGTCTACCAATCGCCCATTTCCCCCATGGAACATAATAATGATGGGGAGGGAGTATACACTGGTATCTCTGCGGGGAATTGGAAACAAGGACTGCATAATCAGAGACTTTCTTTCTCCAATCCACGGCATACGAACCAATCAGCCTTTTGGAACATCAAGGATCAGGGTCTAAACCCCAAATAAAGTGGTAAAAGTTAATCTTCGACCGCAAATAGATTCAGTAGCAGAAGTAACAGTGCATCGAAGAAAAAATTAGTATAATTGATTTTAAGGGTACCAGACGACTGCTAAATACATGTGATGAACTGATATCTAAATGTAGACATAAAGGTAAATTTAAAATATTTTAAAATATCCTGCTTAAGATAAAAACGTGATATGGATTTAAGATGAAATTTATTAGTAAAAATAGAATTTCAGCAATTAATAGAAAAACATTGTAGGTGGAGTTCTATAGAATGAAGGGGGCTTCTGAAGTCTTGGACTTTAGTTCGTATTTATAATTTTTATAATTTTAGAGTTGTTAGTTCCTATCGATCATTTTTGGTTAACAATTGGAGATAACTGTAACCCCCATCACGACCCAACGAGATGTAAGCAAAATAGACCTACAAGACGTACATTCATTAGATGCACCTAAAGATACCGAGAAGTTTTTGGAGAGGATTATGGCGTAAATAACATCGGGACTTAACACATGTAAAAGGACTAAATAGAAAAAAAGAATTAGTGTACAGGCTTACATTATACAAAAATTCCACGACAAACCCCAAAATACAAACCTAGCATATGTTAAACCTGGGTTCTTTTTCTGGGTTCTTGATAATTCTAATGTTTTGATTCCATATATATATATATATATATATATATATATACTGCACTCCGGATTTACTATTTTCACCCTAAAATTAAGCGTGTATATCATCTGAAGAGACAAAGATTATATTCTTTAACGAAATAAATTTATAATGACAAATTAACCGAGGTTGAGTTTTCTTCCAGTTAAATTACACACACACACACACACACACACACATATATATATAAGTTATTTTGCAGATTTTTTTAATTCTAGATTTTTGTTCAGAACAAATAGTATTAGGATCTTAAAGCAAACATCAATGCTGCCATAAATTTTCCGTCACACCTGTCATCTCCTGATAACTTAATCGAAAATGATTTCATTTGAAGTTATCTTTCCGACCCACGTACAAAACTGCAGCTCTTTTAACGCAAATAACTTAGAAAAGGGATGATCAAGTAATAAATTACATAAACTATCTCTGCGGGGGTAGTAATGATTTTGTTCGAAAGTTATATGAAGCTACTGAGTTATCTATCTACACTGACTAAAATGTCAACACCTGATATGCAACTGGTTATAATACCATGAAAACGATCCCTTAGAAATAATCGTATTTGTCTGTAGTTCTCAATAAAATCATATAAAGCCAAACTACTAAATGTTCTCGAAAACCTGAGAATTTTCGTTAAATATCACTCTTTGTGCACACACTGCAATCGTCTTCAAATAATATGGTTTTGAAACTACTTTAAGCAGTATTTCAGTTTTTTAAACAATGACTATTTTGCATTTCGTTAAATTTAATTTTGTAAAGACATAACCAGTATATATTGATATAAATATATATAATTCTTATAATAATAACCTATAAACATTATACATATGTGTTAAAACGCATATATAGATAGAGTGAGAAAGAGAAAGAAGGAGAGTAATAATGATAATAATACCAAATCAAGACAAAATTAGAACCCTCGGAGAAAAGGAAACGTACAAATACTTGGGGGTATTGTAAGCTGACAGATCAAACAAGAGGAAATGAAGGAAAGAGAATATTACTTGAGACAAAACTATATAGCAGAAACCTTATCAAAGGAATAAATACCTGGGCTCTACCCCTTATAAGATATTCGGGACCTTTCTTGAAGTGAATTGGACCTGAGGAGAACTTAAGCAAATGGACCAGAGAACAAGAAAACTAATGACCATCTATTAGCAATTACATCTCCGAGATGACGTTGACAGACTGTATGTACCAAAAAAAGAAAGAGAAAGAGAACTTACAGCATTGAAGACAGTGTCGACGCATCAATTCAATGCCTCGAAGACTACATACAAAAACACAGAGGAACACTGATTACAGCTCCCAGAAACAATACTGAATACACGAGGACCAACAGAATGACAATAAACAGAAAATTAAAATAGGAAGAAAAACTATATGAACGTTTTAAGCGACGAATAAGCAACATCTCACACGAGAAAACATGGATGTGGCTAAGAAAGAAAAACCTGCAGAGAGAAACGGAATCTCTTATGATACTATTTACCAACCCCTCCGCTCGGGGAGGATATGGCACAAGGTCTATTTTTAAGCGGAGTTTAACAGGTTTGAATTCAGAGTCTTTCCTTCTTCTAGACTAGTTGCCTAACCAAGGCTGAAGAACCTAGTCTGTCCTACTATTTACCCATAGCTGGAGGGAGAATAATTGGATTCATACCTTTCCCAAGGGTATTAGTGCTATCTGAAATGCAATCAGTCTCGTTCAGGATTTGAACTCGTGTCGCCGTGTCCTTTTCCTACGACGATAACGACTACACCACGGGCACCTCCACGGAATCTCTTATGATAGTAGCAAAAAACAACGTTATAAGGACCAATATATCAAAGGAAGAATAGAAAAAATGCAACAAAATAGCGAATGTAGGTTATGTGATGATAGAGACAAAACCATCAATCACATAATTAGCGAATCCAGCAAATTAGCACAGAAATAGTATAAGACTAGACACAACAGGATGAGCAATTCTCCAAGAAATTTCAATTTGACAATATGAACAAATGGTATATGCACAACCAAACCTCTCTCATGGAAAATGACACACAAAAACTCCCCTGGGATTTGACATCCAAATGGATCACTTAATCTCGGCCAGACGACCAGATCTTATAATAATCAAAGAAAAAAAAAAGGAACTTGCAAAAGTTTGGACTCTGCTGTCCCGGCTGACTACAGAGTAAAACTGAAAGAAAGTGAAAAGAAGGATAAATAACTGACTAGGAAACGAAAAAAAAAAAAACTGTAGAACATGAAAGTGTCGATTATAACAATTATAATTGGTGCTCTTGGTATAGTGACCAACGGATAACGAAAGGGACTGGAAGACTTGGAAATAATAGAATGAGTTGAGGCCATCCAAACTACAGCATTATTGAGACTTGCTGTCACTCAAACTTCACTTAAAGACCACCAGCTAACGCTGATGTGAAAAACTCTCAAGGAATAATAATAATAATAATAATAATAATAATAATAATAATAATAATAATAATGACTATTGGAACAAAAAGTACATGCAAAACCCTGAATCAATCCTGGTGAATGGGACACTCGAAAATATCTTGAATTTTGAAATACAAAAAAATAACCTAATCCCGACCAGAAGACGAGGCCTAGTGATAGTTAACAACAACAAAAAGAGAACCTGTTGAATGGTGGATTTTGCCGTCCCAGCGGACAACCGGGTAAAAATAAAAGAAATTGAAAAGAGAGGTAAGTATTTAGATCTTGCCGGAGAACTTGGAAAATTATAGAACATGAAGGTGACAGTGATACCAGTTGTAAGTGGTGCGTTCGGAACAGTCCCCAAAGTATTTGTAAAAGGAACAGGAGACTTAGAAATCGGTAGACGAAATGAGAAGAGTCTGTGAGATTTAACCAGACTTGTTATCATTCAAATTCCAGTGAAAAAATCATCAGCTAACGCTGTTGGGTAAAACTCCCATAATAAGGCTGAGATAAAGGAGTTGATAACAGCAGCACAGGACCAGATTCTACGGAATAGAAATTATCAGCCAAACATTAAGATATCAGATCAAATTCAATATATTGATTTTGCAGACAAAATTTGAATCAATCGTAAACAGAAAATAACATATCAGTCCAAGAATATAATCGGATAAGTAATCACAAGTCTTGAAATAGAAAATGAGAAAATGTGACAATTTAAAACTACTACAATGCCAGTTTTATTGGGTATGATGAAAAAAGAGACCGATAAATATATTAAAAAAATATACATGGCAGTCTCAGTTTATATAGAATTTTCAAAAAATGCCCTTTGCAGAACCGCTCTTCTTCTTTGCAGAATAGTATGAATGTAACTGAAAAATATCAACCAGAAGCGGCAGCAAAAAAAACATAACTGTATAGAATGCCAATAATCTCTAACGTCCATCACGCTATATCTTGGGTAAAGAAATTAAAAGTAGAACATATAATAATAATAATAATAATAATAATAATAATAATAATAATAATGTAGTGACAATGATAAAACTGTTAATCACAGTTAGCAAATGTGGCAAACTAGCTCAAAAGAAGTATAGACACAACTGGGTGAGACAGTTATCCACTGGGAATTGTGCAAGAAATTGGAATTTCGCCATTCTACTAAATGGTATATGCAATAATCAAAATCCACCCTTGAGAATGGAGCTCATAAATTCACTGGGATTTTGAGATATAAACGGATCCCCTAATCTCAGCCAGGAGACCAACCCAGTAATTATAATAAAAATTTAAAAAATTTGCTATATCGTGGATTTTGCCGTCCCAACGAGCTACAAAGTGAAAATCAAAGAAAAAGAGACAAGTACTTAGACTTTATCAGAGAAGTGAGAAAGTTGTGGGACATTTGGATGACAGTGATACCAGTTGTGATTGGCGCACATGGAACGGTCCGCAAAGCATTGGAAAGAGGGCTGGAGATGTCGGAAATCGGTTGACGAAATGAGACTATCCAGACGACAGCATTAATAAGATCAACCAGAATACTGGAAAGAGTCTTGGAGACATGAAGAGACTTTCTATCACTCAGACTCTACTGAAATACCACCAGCTAACGCTAATGGAATCATTAAATTAACAAATCACAACACTAATTCGATATATCTATGAACAAAACCAAGCAGTATAAACAAGTGGCCCTTTCCAGATGGCCCAGCAAACTAAATCATTCTCACCATGCCCCATACAACAGTGTTTAAAAGTGTATCGTGAGAAACACTTCATCCGATGGAGGTCCAAGTACTTCTCTCTTTTCGTTTTCTTTGGTTCTCACTCTCTCGTCTGAAAAGATGGCAAAGTCCACTATACGACTGTTCGTTTTTTTCTCGTTAACTGCCACTATATCTGCTCTTCTGGCCGGGATTAAGTAATCAGTTTGTAAATTAAAATCCCAGAGTATTGCTCATGCCTCATTAACCATATACCATTTGTTTGTATGCTTAAATTTCAATTTATTGCACAATTCCCTGTAGATCAACTCCTCCACCCAGCCATTTCTATTATTATTATTATTATTATTATTATTATTATTATTATTATTATTATTTATTCATTTAGAGCTTTTCACATCAGAGTTAACTGATAGTTTTTCACTTGAGTTTGAGTGACTGCAATTCTCCTCAAGTCTCCAGGACTCTTCTCAATATTCTGGCCGTTCTCAATAATGCTGTCATTTGGATAGTCTCCACCTGTCCGTCAACTTCCAAGTCCTCCAGACCCTTTGAAAATCCTTTAGTTACTGTGCCAAAAGCATCAATCCCAATTGATACAATCGTCACTTTCATGTTCCACAGCTTTTTCAATTCATTCAGTTTTATTCTGTGGTCAGCCGGGACGGCAAAGTCGACAATTTTGGAAATTAGAGAATTTGTTGATTATTATTAGTTATTGTTATTATCATTGTTATTATTATTATTATTATTATTATTATTATTATTATTATTATTATTATTATTATTCCTTCTGAGTTTTTCTCACCAGTGTTAGCTGATAGTTTCTTACTGGAGTCTGACTGATATCAAGTCTCTGCAAGTCTCCAGGACTCTTCTCAGAATTCTTCAACAATACTGTCGGTTGGATGGTCTCTGCTACTTTACAGATTTCCAACTTTTCCAGCCTTTTTACCAAGCCTTTGGGGATTGTTTCGAGCGCACCAATTACAACATGTATCACTATCACTTCATGTTCCATAATTTTTGTAGTCCTCTAGTAAGGTCTAAGTACTTATCTCTCGTTTCATTTTCTTTCATTTTTCAAAGTCTACTATTTGGCCTGTTCTCTTCTTTTTTTAGGTCTAGAATAGGTGATCTGTTTGTGTCTGAAAATCCCAGAGAATTGTATATAATAATTGTCTTACGAATATATATATATATATATATATATATATATATATATATATATATATATATGATTTTTATACAATTAGGTTAAACTCACTGGTTATTGTTTATTACTAAAGTGACTCTGTCGAAGAGGCATACTCCCTCCAAAATAACTCATTTTTACGTTAAAAACTTTCTCTGTTTCCAATATCTATACATACAGAATTTGGTAACCCGAATTCAAACAGTTTCCAACCAAAAGAGTACAAATTTTAAAAGCAATCTTTCTCGCTGATAATATAGATTTTTAGTTGTCTTCAGATATCTGACAAATTTGACGGATTTAGTGTATCTGTGTCAATCAATTAAGTCACACATTTACGCTTTTCAGTGTATGACTCAATAATATGGTTTTGTACTGAGTCTACTGAAGTATTCTTTTTTTTACATTTACTTACCTATTAGTTAAATGCGTTCAATGTAGGCACAAGACTATTAATATCTAGTATATCCGGAGGCTAAAAATAATATTACTTTCAAATTATTTGTTTTCTTTTTCTTGAGTTAATTAAATTTAATCTTGAATCTGTCATATCCATTCAATAATCTCGCTGATTTTTTTTTTTTTTTTTGCTGAAGATTCTATCTGTCTATCGATGAAATATTTTTTCTCCTATGGACGTATCTATTTCTTTTGAAGTTAACCATTTTTCTGCTTTTATCAAAGAAATCACAGTTAGTATTCGTTGATTGCTTTATAATCAAATGTCGTCATAATTAAGCAAGTTCCAAGCTTTTTCACAAAACTACCAAATCGAAGAAAATAATGAAGAAATGTTGAAATTGCACTCTATTTCTATAATTCTTTTCAAAATAGGTGACTTTTTAATTTTCTTTTAAGACATTCAAAGGTCATCTAAAGAAACACTAAATACCTGCCTTCATATATATAAAGTATCGCTCATTAATATTCAAACAGATGATTTGCTTTTAATTGATTGGTTTCGAGAGTTAAAAACACAAATATTACACAAGAAGAAATAAATTTAATAAACATAAAAAGATGTTTTATGAGTTCTAAGTTTCTGGAAAATGCTGTTTTTTAATAGAATAAAATTGTAAAATGAAAAAAATATATCGTTCTAAAATGTTGCTCAGAATTTTTCCAGATTAAAAAGACGAACTCTCATTGCAATTTGAAAGATTTGCCAAGACCTAACTTAGTTTGGAATTTTCACTAATCATACTCCCTGCAATCATAGAAAATAACTAAATGTCTCCTAGTTCAAATACTTATGATTAACATTTTCTATAGCCTTGATTAGTATTATCATATCAAAGGTTCTTCTTAAAAGATTTTTTCTTTCTTTCTGCGTATTACCCACCAAGTGAAAACGACTTGTTCAGACTATCATATGACTAAAAGTCATCAAGCGATGTTGACTCTGTGTCTACACAATTCTAACTTAGATATGCTCTTTCACCTTCTTTGAGTTAGTTTTATTTATACAAATAGCAAACTACATTATATATATATATATATATATATGTGTGTGTGTGTGTGTGTGTGTGTGTGTGTGTGTGTGTGTGTGTGTGTGTGTGCACGCGCGTGTGTGTGTGTGTGTGTGACCATTTCAACAGAATCGTACGATGAAATACAAACAAAAGAATCACATAATACAAAATAGAAGCAAATATTGACTGAGATTAACAAAGCAATATTAAAATGTTAAATTTTCAAATTATTTGAAATTTGGCTGGACTAATTATAAAGTTCTACAATGTTTTTTTAGAGTTAAAAGATGAACAACTTACGATGATTGATTAATTGGTTTTAACAGCATGTCAACACGTCGAGGGTTATTTTAGGCCAAGACATTTGAGAATCATGTTTATTGTACATTTATATTTACATTTTTTGTGTAGTTGTTTCGTAAGAATTTTTGGACACAGTCCTATCAAATACGAAGCAATGGCGATGAAGGGGTACAATACACTTACTAGATCCCCAGAGCTGTATCCTCATCATCAAATATATTTTAGTTTTATACTCAGTAGACCCTTTTTTCTAGGGTGGGGGTTATCACTCTATGTCGGATTCAGCCAGCACATCCATAATTTAAAGTAAGTCCTTCTGTTCATGAAATTATATTTGAACTTTACGACGGAACGTTTTTCGATGATTGTGTTACGGATTTAGTGATGAATTAGTCATTTTTTAAAAGTCTGCTTAAGGGGAAAACCAAACTTATTTTTCCCTGGGGAATGTATAATTCTACTTCGCCTAGGAGCAGATTGACTCTCTTGCTTTGGTAAAGGCCAACCGCACTCGAAGAAAAACAAACTCAAAATCCGTGAAGAATATTGTGGGAAACATTCATGGCAATACTTAGTTTACTGACAAAAAAAAGTAATGCAGAACTATGATTTGCAACTTTTCGAAAAATCATTGTATTTTCCATTCCATTTCAGAGATATATATGTTGAAATATTGATGTTCTTTTGTCGTGTCATAGATGAGAATATAACTAAAAGAGAAGATAAAATATCACACTGAGTTTTCTGTTCATATCTGTGCGCCTACTGTCTCGTCAAAATAACAGCCCGTTACGTTTGCAATTTTTTGTTCATAATATTATTTATTTTGGGGTCGTAGCAGAGTTCATATTTTGACTATCTGAGTCACTTTTGCTTAATATTGTTAAGTAATATGCCTATTCAGTTTTACAATCAAAATGTGACTGAAAAATGTTTCCTACATTTTCTGATCTATAAAAAAAGCCTATTGTTTAGTTGATAGTTGATTGTTCCAACGCCATTTTTCTAGTCTGAAACTTACCTTGGCATTTTTCTAATTGTAATAGGAAGTAATAAATATTGACATATTTATAAGAATATTTTGAAGATAGAACACATCGAAAATGTTTATGTTTTAATTTAGTTAATTAAATGAAATATTACTTGAAATAAGAAATTTAACCTCTTAAATTTTTTTAACATCAGGTCAAGCAGCGTGCCACCGTAAATGTTAGCGATCTGATCTCTTATTCCAGGCAACACGCAGTCCTTCTAATATATAAATATATATATATATATATATATATATATATATATATATATATATATATATATATATATATATTGATGTAACTTTTTGATGTAAATACATTATAACAAATATGACTATTCCCACTTGTACATATATACATATATAGATTGCATTTGTTAATTACACTCTGCCTATATTTGTCAATCGATTCTTTGAGTAGTCAATGTAATTACATTAAAGAATATTAATTACTGATAAAGTCAAAACATCGACCCCATCTAAAAGGAAATGGACGTGAAATGCATTTTTAAAATTTAGCAGCCAAAAGAAAACGGAATACTTTTCGACTGTTTCATTTCCTGCAAAAAAAAACCAAAAAAACTCTCGATCATTTTGTGTTCATGATTAAATTTCAATTTACATTTTCTTCATTCGGGAAGAATTTCTCATTGTGTTAATGACAGAATCAGAGAGAAATACCCGAGACTTAATTGCAAAGGACTGAACAAGTTTCATTTGAAAATAAGAACCATGGCTTTCAAGCTCGCAATTAATTCTTGGCTTAAAATTCAGTGTTTATTCGTAAAATTTTTCCCGATTGCCATGTGTATTATTCTTGCAATTCTATTTCATTCATTCATAGACGAAATTAATTCTAACTTTATGAAATATTCCATTCGCTAAATCCGTTCGAAATATAAAAATATGCCATTTGAGCAGTTGTTTATTATCTATAAAAGTTAAATTTTATCCTCACCTATTTCAAATTAAACTGTGTGGTATAATATACAAACAAGTAAAAGTAGGTCATTAAAATTCCATAGAAAGTAACGTTTTCCCATTTTGGATTTCATGTGGAGTGCTTTTCTTCAGACATTAATATTTAAATATCTCACTCACTGGTCCCATAACCTGGTTTGGTCGTGGGGGCGTTATTCCTGTTGAGTGTCCTGCACAGAAAGAGCCTGGTAGAATCAACACTCTCCGGGCCTACAATTTGTTTTTCCTTCTTCTAGGCTGGTTGCAAAACCAACTTAATTGAGCTAATTATGCTCTACTACTTACCCATAGCTTGATAAAAAAAATATACCTTTCTCAAGGATACAAGCGCAATGTAAAAAAAAACAAATAGTCTTGTTTAAGATTCGAACTCGAGTAGTAGAGTTCACGTTCTTTGACGATAACCGTTATAATACAAGTGCCTCTAATAGTTAAATACTTACGTTATAAAACATCGCTTGTATGTATGTCATATTATGTCTGTTATTTTCTTTAAAATGTAAATGGATTTTTACCAAAAGTCTAACGTATTTATCTTTTCTATTTCTTACACAGTAAAAGCCTTCGATGAAAGCTTCTAAAAATCTTCTATTCCAGCAAATCCTCTAAAACAAATACGAAAAATAAATTCACATAAAAGCTGACTTCGCCAACCATTAAGATTTACGTCGAATCACATCCAACCAAAAGAATAACATTACTGCAATAAAAATACACATATTAGGTCTTTCCAACATATATTGTCTGTATAATGATTACATATACTCACTCTCACACGCATAAAACTTTTAATTGGTAAGCAAGGCCAATCAGTTAATCAACCCTTCATTTTCTGATGATTTGCGATATATGACACAAGATCTGAGAAAAAAATCATTTAAATAGTTTGCCTTTAAGAGTTATAAAATTCAGATGTTAGAAAATCAAATTTAGTTTTAAGGTTTTTTGAAAGATTTTCATTAATGATTCTCAGAAAAATGTTGGTTTGAAGGGATAGGGTAAGAATTATATAAAAATAGCATCGTTTACTTTATTCAAAGCCCCTGGGGGTAATTACCCGAACCCAAATTGTAGGACGTGTTTGATTATCTTTCAAAAGTATTGTTAAAACGTGGATAGCTGAATGAATGGTGGGAAATAGTGTCCATTTTCCAACATTTGTTCGGTCACAAGTTCTGAACAAACCTCATCTATGTATTCATTCAAAGCATCGAAATATCTATGAATGTAGTTGAAATGTAATCACTAATATCATCGTAAAAATCATACCTTTTATCATTTAGACTATTCGGACGATTATATTCATCTCTATTGGTATAAAGAAAACGTTTCAACCGATGTGTCCATCGGCCCTTTTCAGGTATTTCTTGTCAAACACGGAAGCCTACAAGGAATTTCGAACCGAACCTACCCACGGGGTAAATTGTTCTAATTCCGTCAACAATAATCAGGTACAAGAGTAAAGCTATAGTAAGCATTCATGGTTATTTTCACCAGTAGTCAAGATTGAACCTGCAACCTCTAGATGATTTCACTGAGAAGTTAATTAACCAAACGCCTATATCCATTATGTTACATTTCTGCGTGAATTAAATAAAGGATTCGGTTCGAAGTTCCGGGTAGGCTTGCAAGTTCGACAAGAAACACCTGAAGAAGACCGAAAGACACATCAGCCCCAAATGTTGTGACCATAAAAATAAAGATGTAGACATATCCGAATATATGAAAGTATTTATTATTGATTAAGGTATTATGTGTGTCTTCGGTTACGAGGAAAGAATTTCAACTTAATATCTATTGCATGTTAAGTTTACAAATGGTTTTATTTTGAAAGTAATTTCCTATTTTGCTGCATCAAATATATGGAAAGAAAATGGAAAAATTATACTTATGTGAATAAAAGACTTCTGTCATAAAATATGCTCTCAAAAATTATGAAAATATCCTTAAACAAGTAATTTCCATCGTTTGCACTAAATAGAAATTACTGCAAAACCATTTTGGAAATACAAGGTGTAATCATATAGTTTGAAGACTGAAGCTTTATTCATTTTGATTTTTGATTTTAATAACTACGCATGCGCAGCAGTGCAACATATTTAATAAAATTATGACATCTTGGCATATAGATTGCTGTTTAAACGTCCAGACGAGGCATTGCTAATTCTCGATTATTTTCCGATTAGCAATTTCTGGAACAAACACTTAACTCTGCAAGTGAAACACCGTTTATTCTCACTAGAATTAACTCTGTGCAACTATTTTTTATTTCCTTAATTAAAGGGAACGTTTTGAGGATATGGAGGCAATTTAAAGAAATATGACGTTATAAAGGATATAAAGTTAGCGACCTTAGTTGAGGGTGACCCGAAGGCTCCCTTTTCGATACCTACTACACCGAGGTGTCGGGGTGGGCGCTACTCCATTAATTGGATTGCTCCACTTTACTATTGATCCTTACTTTATATTGCTGAGTGTTAAGCAAGGCGGCATCAAATACCTTTTTTGAGTCTTTGGTATGACTTGACCTGGGATTGAACCCTGTCTCCCGGACTATTGGCGAACACTCTACTCATTAGGCAAATGGCCCGGTTTATGACAATATAGGATAAGAAAGGAAAAATTGACAGAATATGGTTGTTGAATTTTGAAAATGTACTTTTGGCATCATAAATACAAATCTTATATCGCTACATTTTCAAAACATCCCGTATTGATAGCAATCTTGTGGATAAAATTTCAGATATATTTTCTAGACTGAAGCTTTTACTAAATAAAGATTGTATTTGATCAACAAAGTCCTTAATATTTACTCCACACGTCATTATTTTCCCTAAATCTTTTTTCCTGCTTTAGTTTCTTTCTTTTTGTTGGTTTTGTCTAATCAACCTAATAGCTAACCGTCGTTAATAATCCGATAATTCACTCATTAAAAATAGATTACTTAATTAGTTTTATTTTGTCATGGAATTCCCTCTTTTTATCAAATGGGTACTCCGAAGAGTCTGACTTACAACAGACTTACTACAGAAAAATGTGTAATATTTTTGAAAATGGGAAATAACCGTCTGTATTCTTCCCATGTGCTTTCGAAAAGTACAAATTAAACTATGTTATACCGCCATAATAATTTCAGATTTTTTTCAATCTTTTTAATTACAAATCTGTTTTATAATTGTATTAATATTCAAATCTACAGACTGTGGCTCCCAACTTCGTTCTGTTAATATGTTATTATCCTAATGAAAATAGAATTCATTTTTCAGTAAGAAACATTTATTTTTCACTATTACTTCCTTACTGACAAATTCCCATGATTACATGAATTTCCAAAGATTACATATAGTGAACAGTATGCAGTGATTTCTTCTGATTAAAATCCATTAATATATTTGGTTAAGGACATATTATGGAACCTTGAAAGTACTTTAAAGTGAGCGGCATGAATCGGTTCATCTGCCGATTGAATATGCCGACCTATTAGACGTTTCAGTACCCTGTTTTGCTTATTTATTTTATCTTATTTCATTTTATTTCATTCTATTCTACTTTATTTATTATTTTGCACGAAAAGGTTTGGAGAGTTTAAATAAGAAAAAACCACTGAGAAAATCTCAATGCAAAAGTTTGAAATGCATCACTGAAACACTATAATGATTTTGAATTATTTTTGCTAAAAGTTTTTTTTACACTGACATGAAAAGAATTTTTCTCTTTCTATAAGGATAAAAGAACCTGAGGAAAACTGCGAATCATACCAGAAGTTGGTTTAAAAAAACACAATCCGTAAATAAGAGATTAATCTAAGAAACTTAATCGTTCGCGTTCCATAATTATATTACATATTTAATCGATTGAATGGCAGTAAAGAGTTTCTATTTTATTGTGCTTTAAAAAATCTTAATCTTAACCTTTGAATTTATTCTGTCATTTGTAAAACCTGATCTAACGGCAATGCATAATAATAGATGTAAAGATATTTAAATATTAATATTTACAAACCCCATATCATCAATGTTAACTTCTCCAACTGAAGAATCAATTAGGAAGTGTAAGTATTTCAAGCAAAAAATATAAATACCAGATATTATTGATGAATAGAAGAAGGAATCAAAAAGAATTTAGATACAATTCTTATTTCATTTTAGTATATTTTAAAAGATTGAGATATTTAGCAGACATTTCGGGATTTCGTACTTTCTTCTTATTTCGAACGTAGGCATGAACAAGAATGTAATTAGCAAACGCCTTCCATTAGAAAAATGTTTCCATAAATATGAAAAAACACCTTCTTCGTTAAGTTTGAGTGTAACTTTATGTAAGAGTGCAATGTGGTGTAAAAACTTTCTATATTTCTATATAAGCTATTTGGGTTCATTTGTCTAAACAAATGTGGAAACGAGGATCAGCAAATGCCAAATCAAAATTATATGTACGCCAATGTCTAACTGCTGCATGTGTTTAAATATACACACTTCCAAAAATGGATACTATTCAAAAGTGTAGCTTGCTTTGTTTTAGCCATTCTGTCAATCATATCTAAAATATATCCATATAATGGCCAATGATTTCCGCTTGTTGATACAGCTGAACTTTTACTCGTAATGTAACATATGTTTTTAATGGATATTATGAACTCCAGCCAAATTCATTCGGAATGATATAGTTTGTTTAGATCTAGTTCAAATTTATATCCCTTTTAAAATACTTTACTGACTCTAAATTTTATAATAAAGTGATAGATTGATTGATTAATAGAATCGTTTTAACGGCATATAATCTCTGACATGTAAATCATTTTATACCTAAAGGTTAAGGAATTGCGTCAATTATACACTTGTATTCAGATTTTGCACGTATTTTCTTGAGAGTTTTTCTACACAGTTATATCATAACAAGTATTTCCATTTTCCCACAGTTGTAAGGTTTCAAGTGTTCCAATTTATTATCAATAATTTTATGGTTTCAAGTAGTTATTTTTATTTAGTAATAGTCGTTTATTTGCTCACGGTCATAGGGTTTCAAGTAATTAATTAAGTAATCCTTTGTAAACTATTATAGCTTTATGTGACAATTCTTAATACAAAGGATTTACATTTATATAACACCAAGTATTATTTCTAATTCTACTAATTTGCACTAAGTTGTATGGTTTTCAAATTCTAATTATTATATGGTTTCAAGTTATCATTTTTTTAATAGTTGTTTATTTGCACACAACACAATTCTAAGTAAACGATTATAGCTTCAAGTAACTATTCTTCTTTCAAGCATTTTACAGTTATATGGCATCAATTATACTTATAAATGGGACCTTATCAAGTACTACCTCTCTGTGTCAGAGTGGACCTGGGAGTAATGGAAATGAAGGAGGATACCACATTCCCTAGATAACAAAAAAAGAGCCTTAAATTCTGATGAAGCTTAGTGTCATAATGACAACACGCATTTTTTGTGGAAGCTTTACAAGGGATACAGGAAACGTATTCTCGTAAAAGGATTTATAAACAAGAAAAAGAAAATGTTGAATTTGATAGATTTGAAAGAAACTTATTTTACCTTCCATTGAAAGAAACTTAAAATGAAGATGGTTTTTTTAACGAAAAGTGGTGACATCGATGCGACAGAAGGAAAGTTGATACAAAGGAAGCATTTCCATTGGTCAAAGACAGACAATAATTACTAAGTTGAGCTGTAGCACAAGGCCAAAAATATTGCTTGCCTAGTGAGAACTGAACCCACAAACAGTGGTCCGCTAAGCCACCATGACAACCATTACACCACGTGAGGTGACTACCGGCAGTATATAATTACAGCAGATAAATTTCAAAATGAAAAGCAAATGCAGCCCATCAAGAAAATTGAGAAAAAACTGCATGTAATAACAACATGTAATGATGTCTCCTTTGTTTAGAGGAGAAACTAGTTATAATCAATATTTCAAAATCAAGAAAATGTCATAAATAAAAAGATGAGAAGTAGATTTTTAAAAAACAAAAAGAAAAACATAATTACCATTCTATTAATCACTTGAGGAATCGAATGGTTTGAATTACCGGAGCAACCATTATTGAAAACTATTTACAAATATTCTTAATGTTATAATTCAAATTTCAAACGTTAATTTAAGAATTTCCCAATGTCTACAAAGCCAACAAACGTAACTAAACTATACTCTGGAGAAAAAAAGATTAACAAAACAAAATAACGATGTTTCTTTTTCAGTTTGTTACGGCACTACTATAATCACAATATTTAAATCGAATTTTAAAATTTACGTTATTCAAACCTTTTATGTGTATTATAACTATCATTAAAATGTTTGCAAGATATATTTAAGTTTATTGTCTTCGTATCTGCTGTAATGGAAATTTGATTTTTGTTTATATTCTATGTTTTCTATATGCCATCATCTAATAACACTCGTGATTACTGATAATATAGTCTTGCCTGATTATCGTGAAGTCTCTAAAGTCTTAGTTGCAATACATAGTTTTAACTTTTGTATTATGCTGCTTATATGTTGTCTATCCAAGATATCGAATATTTTCTCTAGAGACTTTTCAACCTTTAAATAGAGTAATGGTATTAGATGCAAAAGAAATACCTCCCACAATTTAAACAGTCATCAGTGTGGCGCAAGTGAGCATCGGCATGTGGCAATGGTAGCTTCATTTAGTTTTTTATGGTTATTTTTTGGATGCGATCAATTATGATTATCGCTTGGACCGGTTATTATTTTTAGGTTGACAAAAACACCAAGGCAATTGATTTATTTGGCTCTTGTTTAGATTTATTTGGCTCTTGTTTAGATAAAGACCTAAAGTTTTCTTTTAATCGATGAACCAGTGGTTCTGAAATTTTCGACCCATGGCAATATCAATTTCCTATCCGGAACTGCCACATTCCGATGTAACATGAGCACGAAAAACTCGCTGTGCAGAAATTGGATATTCAACTGGCTTTTAAAAAACGTTTCAATAACAAAAGCACCGTGTGCACCTGTCCAAGCCGTGATCGTAATTGATCTTGTCTGAAGAATAATGATAAGAGATTAGTTAGATGCAGTTACAATTACCACTTGTCAATTTGCTCTACGATGGTAACATTGGTAGCGATTTATTATGTGGGAGGTATTTCTGTCGCTCCCAATAAATATATATATATGTGTGTGTGTGTGTGTGTGTGTGTGTTTGTAACATCAATATCTAGTCGTGATAATACCACGTAGTCCGTTGATTCTATCTCGGCATCCGTGCCTATCGACTAGTGCTTCTGACAGGTCTACTAGACGACATCCGACGTCCACAAAGAGTTGATGTCTATAAATCTTTATTAGTCAGTCAACCTTGGTATGTTCATGTGTAGGTGTTCATTATAAAAAGTCGCTTTTGAGTTCATCTTTACTTCTCTAGCAGTGCATAGAATATACTGATCGTCATATTTTCATGGTTTATCAGATGAAAGGCAAGTGGCCTCACAGCTGCTGTTTTGGGGGTTGTTGCTTCCAGGATTTATTATTTCGTTAACATCCAGGTGGTGCAACAACACAGTAGTACCATCATGTCAACAATTTGAATGACATCATATATTATTTTATCACAAAACTCAGACTTCTCTATGATCGATAACATATTCAAAATCAGTTCATGCCTTTTCTGATATCGCTTTCAGCAAATAAGCTATTTCTACTGAGGTATATATGCGGCTCAGCTAATATTAATACCTTGTGAATCAAAGTAGAGATTGCTCAATCGTATTCAAAAACATATGAATTCAGTTTGATCTGCGTGCCTGTAAAGGCCAATGTTTCCTGTTGCTTGCCATATTCTATGCAACAAGGATTCGGCTTGATCAGGTGTATTTGCGAGAAGAGCTAGATCATCTGTGTTATCTGTATTTGTCATAGTTTTCACTGGATATTGTCTGATTCTTGCCTTTTTTTAAAATGTGAAACCATTTTCTTTTATTAGATGTATGACGTTCATAGTACGTAATCTGGGCAGATTTTTAACAGATATGGTTCTAATGTATCTTTTCGCAAGACTCCAGTGACAGTGTTATTAGTATTATCATCGGGTGAGATAACCATTGCTTTCGAGGTTTTATAAAGCATCATTATAGCGATAACAGGTTTTTGGGGGAGACCATATGATAGTAGTATTTACTTCATCTTTCCTCTGTGTACGGAATCAAATGCCACGGAGAAATATACGAACAATAGCGTTGTCTCAAGATTTTCTGCTCGTATTCTTTGGATAATTCGACGGATAGGCAGAATCTGTGATATTGTCGATCGATTTCTCCAAAAACCGTTTCATTTTTCCTGACAATTTTCCCAACTTCAGTTCAGATACGGTTGAGAAGCAGGGAGTTATAAACTTTAGCAGCTATAGTAGTAAGACATACCCTGTAGTTCTTGCGGTTTTCTTGGAAAATATAAGGATGTATCATTTTGTCTATTCCTCTATTTTTCTTTGTCTTCCATACTTTAGGATATATTTTGTCAAGGCCTGAAGCTTTTCTTGTTCTTTTAGATTTCAGTGGTTTTAAGACACTTTTTCATATTATCTCGTTTTCCCTAACTGGTATAGACTTCTTGGAAACACTGCATTCAGCACCTAGATTTATCTACTTCTTCTTTTTAATATGTAATCTAGTCGTGCTTTTGAGTTGTAAGTTCTAAGTCAAAGATTTCCCTTGCTTTTTTGGAATATAGTATTTATACATCCAAGCCAGTTCTCAAGAGAAAACCCTGGTAGATATTTACTATTTAGGTTTAGAAAATTGTGTAAATATCATTAATTATTTTTATCTTTAACTATATGATTGTGTTAGACAAAGGAAGATAACTTATAATGAAATGTGATGATATCCATTTTATCACTGTAGCTTGAAGCGATTGTTGTGCTGGGGTTGCAATTAAATGTAGCACATATCATTCTCGGTGAGATTTTCTCTATGCTATTTAATGATTTTAAGGCACGGGGACTGACTAGCATTCCTACACCTCACGTGGCAGCATTTACGGATTTTTTCATTCAGATACCGACACAAATGTTCAACCATTTCTGGGATTATGGTATTTTAGTTCTTGTTCACAATGATAAAATATGTTTCTGTAAATTTTTATGTCTATATACCACTAATTTATAGACGTTTTAAGCTCACTTAGCAGCTTTATTATATCTAATATCCTAACGTAAGAAGTCGTTATGTTGACTATATTTTTTGCATCTAAGTTTGCTTTTGGTTTGGATTCTATAGATGATTTTTCGAACTTTATTTATTCTCCGTCCCACTAGCGGATTAGTACGGCACAAGGCCTTTTTTAAAGTGGGTCCCGACGCAGGACCGCAACCCACATGCGTTCAGGAAAATCCAAAAATACCTTTGGTCCCGTCGGCACCCCCCAAAGGGGGCGCTTCAGAGACCAGGAAATAAACAACAAACAATTGGTAAAACAATTTTGTCGAACACTGTGTCCAGAGCTCCAACCTCTGCAGAACCCACCCCTTGCTCATCCACATGAATAGGACAGGGATGTTTGGCTTGAATTAGTCATGGTAATTTTTCAGTTGTTATTTTTCTCATCAGTAGACATCATCCTTATAGATGAGTAAAAGTAGATCCCTAACTGAACTCTGAGCATGGACGTTGACCTTGTGTGATTCTTCCCCCCAGCATCAGGATTCATCACCTAAATTAACAACCATCACGCTGCATCCCATAGTTTCTAAAGCTACACGCTTGTATGGCATATATCATCCTATTTTCCCTCAGAATCTATTTTCCAGTGAGAAGCAGAAGCAAGATAAGAGTGATTATCGAGACTGTATATTTGATTGGGACCTCTCCGGTTTTATCGTATTTTTTAATATATAGAGAGAGAGACAGACAGACAGACAGACGAACAGATATATATATATATATATATATATAGAGAGAGAGAGAGAGAGAGAGAGAAAGAGAGGGGTGAGACAGAGAGACAGAGGCAGAGATAGACGCAGAGACAGATAGACATACACAGTCAGATAAGTAAGTAAGTAGGCGACCATAGTCGAGGGTGACCCGAAGGCTCCCTTTTCGATAGCTTACTACACCAAGGTGTATGGGAGGGCGCTACTCCTTTCCCTGGATTGCTCTACTTTACCCTTGATACGTACCTTATATTGCTGAGTGTTAAGCAAGGAGGCATCAAGTACCATTTTTTGAGTCTTTAGTATGACTCGACCTGGGATTGAACCCAGGTCTCCCGGGCGATTGGCGAACACTCTAACCGCTAGGCCAATGTCCGGTATTACAGTCCGATAATCAAAATGAATTATAAAGAATAAAATCATATTTAATGAAATATATTAGAATTTTTAGCCACATATTATTTAGAAAAAAATTCAATAAAACTGTCCTTATATTTGAAAAAACCTCGAAAATAACTACATACCCGGACAAATATATTTGCGTTTCTATTGGCGATCACCTTCAAGATGGTGGTGGATTTAAAAGAGTCCTTACAATTTGATTTAAACGTAATAGCATAAAAAGTGGTTTAAAGAGTGATTGAAATAGTAACGCATTTTCCACTGACACTCGTCATAAGTGTTTGAAGCCAGATAAACATGCTGATTTTCAAGGCTAAAAACCCAAGATTATGAATGGCCAAACATTTTCTTTCCATTCTAGTGTTGTACTTACATAAACTCAGCAAATATCACTCAGTCGCAAATTATCTTTGTTTATAATGAAAAATGGATTCTTATATAAACACTATTTGTATTGAAAAATATTACAACTTCTTTTACACGGAATCATTATTAAAAGAAAATATCTTTTCTTCATACGAATCTAATGAATTTTTTCTATAACATTTGTAAGAACCTGTAATGTTTTAGTTACCCACTGCTTGAGTTATTGCCACAATTCTAAGAAAAAACATTAATATTACAGAAGACACTCAATTCCTTAACAGAATACAAAACATTTTAATATTAGAAAGAGAAGCATTTACGATGTTTTCGCTGACAATGATATTGATTTATTCTCGAAAACGCTCAGCAAGTACATTCTGTGCATTTACATTTCTACTGATGGATGCTATATTGTTGCTAAGCCAGAGATAATGTGGTTATTTCTGGCTTTTTTTTTTCGTCCTATATTGTTTGGTAGGTTCTTTTAAAACCTTGATGCTGTTTTGCGTGTCTTGTCCGCTGTCAGCATCTTCTAGCCAAAATACCGACTATATTTTCGAAATCTCTTGAGATTCACAATTTTACCCCGCCTGTCAATCAAATTTGATTTATTGCTTGTGCATCTGTTGTTTAGGAAAAGTTTCATTTTCTCAAATTAAAGTTAACTCAGTGCTGTGACATGCGATGCAGTATCATCAGGGATTAGACTCATTTTAAAAGCAAATCTTCTTCGTTTTACTCTTAAGTATAAAGAGATTTATAGAATTCATCTCGGTAGTTGAGCTAGGCGATTATTCTCATCTTTTCAGCCATTTATCATCATTTGAATTTGTAAATCAGTTATAGTTAATGTTTATAAAGATTGTATGCAAAATAAATTTATTCAAAAAAGATAAAATATTATGTTTATGTTTTATTATTTATGATGTAATTTTCATAGAAATCTATAGCACAGTATTTATGAAAAACGAACAGACTCCTGCGTAACGGTTATCGTCGTAGAAAGTGGATTCAGTTACAGGATTTCAAACGCGAACAAGGCTGTTTGCATTTCACATAGCGCTAATGATGTTGAAAAAGATATGGATTCAACTAGTCTCTCTCCAGCTGTGGATAAGTTATGGAGAAGATTGGACTCTTCAAACTTAGTACGACAACTGGTTTATTAGAAGGAAAACTTTGAATCCCAACCTGTAATAGACATGGAGAGAGAAGGATTCCCACAGCCCCAAAAAGGGTGTGGAACTAGTGAAAAAAGAATAAAATTATAGAAATACCATTGATAGTTTTTCTGGTGTGTGGAAAATAATCACAACCAAATCGCTAAAATTCAATTTTTTACTTACCTTCAGTCATCTATGCGTCTATGAAGAAATGTGAGAAGTGTTTCTTTTGTCGGAATTGCTATAAGCAAAACAGGTAGATATATAGATATATAGACTCCTAAAAGGTCATTGTATTAGACACCCATCTTACATCCAGAGAGACACAAGTTAAAGATCCCTTCTACCTATTTCATTTTTCTGAATAATGTCTATTTTTTAATATATCAATCAGTTGCAAAAGATAATTTTTACTATTAGTAATAAATTTGCATAATAGAAAGCAGATTCACCAATTATATTTTTACGTAATCTCATGACATTAACAAGCTTCTAAAAACACTTTTTGTAAAGAAACATTTTCGAAATTTAGATAGCAATTCTACTATATAATTGTCTTATTAATAAAAGTAAGTAAAGTTGGCAACCGTAGTCGAGGGTGGCCTGAAAGCTCCATTTTCAATAGCTACTACACCAAGGTGTAGGGGATGGGGCTACTCCTTTTCCAGGATTGCTCCACTTTACCCTTGATTCGTACCTTATATTGCTGAGTGTTAAGCAAGGATGTATCAAGTACCATTTTTAAAGTCTTTGGTATGACGCGACCTGGGATTGAACCCCCGTCTCCCGGACCATTGGTGAACATTCCACACTCTAGGCCAATGAGCCGGTAGTTTGGTCAAAATTAGTTGAGTTTATTCAAATTTAAATGTAAAAACATTATTTACGAGTTGAAATATTCCCAAGTTTAAGAACTATAAACCTAATTATTGATATTTTGATAAACACAAATAATTATTTTAGTGAGACATAATTTCTTCATTGCTTGATTTCAAGATTGGAAGTTTATATTCCGTACGATTACCTGTTTTGCAGCAGCATATCTATTTGCTTTTTATAACTTACTGTGAGCGAACCTTTTAAAACGCTTTCATGTGTCCAATAATTATACAAAATTGATGCTTTAAATCAAACTGTTTTTAGGTTTATAGCGTGCGAAAGAAAATAAACTATTCCTAAAAATCTATACAATTTAATACCGATCATGATGAGTTAATCGAAATATAAAGAATAAATGTTAGGCAAATTTTTCAGAAATTCGATTATTAGAAATCGACTATCACACATTCGATCTTTTATTGATGGTGTGTATCTTCTCGAAATATTAAACATTTTCTTTCACTTTAACCAATTAATTTGACAAAACGCACTAGACTAATTAGTTTTCAGTTTGGAATTCTTAAGTTTCTGCACTAATGGGTACTGATCTGAGTCAATATGACATCTCAAATGACAAAGTTACTACTTTCATTTAAAATGAACGTATACCAAGTTTAGTAGATCTACAGCATTAGCTGTTTCTTCCTAATTATTATTAGAGATTTCAAAATTAAATTGGCAGCAATTACATCTACTACAATGGGATGTAATTATTTATAATTTTCTTTTCAAACCAAGCATGACAGAAAATAAAATGGCTGAGTATTCTACATAGAACCATGATTTTTATTTTATTTTATTTTATTTTATTTTCACCCTCTTTTATAATTTCTAAAGAAAAACTAATTTAATTTGAATTATATCAGCTAAACAGGTTGAGAAATTTAGGTTTAGAAACATAATTATTCTCATTCAAGTTCATCAATCAAGCCATCTATGATTAAAGCAAATTAAATTAGGATAGATAATAAATTTCTAAATACGTACGTGCTTATATAATTTTATCTATGGGTGTACTTAATAATACATATATATATATATATATATATATATATATATATATATATATATATATATATATATATATATATAATCAATTTGGTTTTACAATTAACGCATTCAGATATTTTTAAGTGAGTAATTTACTTTTGTAATGAAGGCCAACAAAATAAGTAAATGTAACCTTCAGAGCAATTAGTGAAATTATTCACAAAGTTATCTTTTGCCTTTTTTAGTTGGAGACCAGAAAATAAATCTTAAATATTTTTGTTGATGAGTTTTCTGTTTAAACAAATATAATTATTTCACTTTCATGTATAAGGAATGCGTGTTAATCATGAGTCGACGGCTGAGAAAAACAGAGACAATAAAAGTTCATTTAAGGAAAAATTATTCAACCTAAATACCAAAAAGTAATTTGTGATTCAACTGCAATCAATGGATCTTGATAGAAAATATATGCATTTTGAGGACGTGATGTTCGTGTTCGTTGGTTATCCATATAATAAGTAGAAATTATTTGCTTATCTGCATTCTATAGACAAGCAAATGGTCTGAAGCAAAACTATCAAATTTCATAAGCACACTTAGTAGATTCAGGTGTCTGTTTTATTGAGAAGAGTCCTACATTATCATGATAATTGTTAATATTATACCGTAAAGTTCCAGAATTTCGAGAGATAACAATTTTCAGTAATAAATCTAACAATAAAAAAGTACTTGTGAAAATTTCTCGAGAAGGTAAATGATATAAATTCGACATAAAACACCAGTCAGATGTCCACTTTCTAGAGATAGATAGATAGAAAGATAGATAGATAGATAGATAGATAGATAGATAGATAGATAGATAGAGAGAGAGAGAATCCCACCAACTTTTAATTCACAAATAACAACAAAAGAAGTTGTATTTCTCTTTTCCTCACAAAATGGCAGAATTGGTAATATTAGGTTGGTGTTTTTTGGGGGTTTTTGGTTGTTTTTTTTTTTGTGGGGAGGGGGATTATACAACATGTCAAGCCTTAGGTTATTTTATGCAGAATACATGTTTGTCTTATTCATTCTTTGTAGGGTATGGCTATTATTTGGGTATATATTTGTATATTATTTGTGTTTTTTTTTATCCTTTTTTATCATCAACCGTTGAGATTAATTGTTAGGAAATCATTTATAATTTTGAAAAAATTCACAACGGCTACAAAAGAAAGTTCATCGTCATTAGAAAATTTCAAAACGTTGAATATATTTTCAATCGTACTTTCTTCTTTAATCACTATAAACAATGAAACACAATTCTATATATTTATATATTTATGTAAAAGCCGATGGGTTTCAGATAAACTTTTTAACATATATGTCTGCAAGATTGAGGTTTGAAATTAGGCTGACATTTTCTATATCCATACTTTGGACACTATTGAATTTTTTTAAGGATTTGGCAGATCCTTGGGCGTTGCATTACTTATAAATTCTTTTTAGTGGTATCATTCTTGATATTGAGAGGTCTCTATCTAGTTTGGTTGGGGTAGTTTGAATGTTTTTTTTCATTGTTCACCTGGTGTTGATATGAGTTTTCCAAGATTGATCATATAGATGTTTTGGTTTTCGAAGGATTGGTTCTGGCTTTTCAACAATACGATCTTTGTCTTGTAGGAATTTTTATATTTGTAAAAGAGAAGTTTTATGTTTGAGCAACAGATGTTGTGTATGTTTTTCTTGGATTATTTCACTGGATTCTTTCTGTCTTTGCTGTAAGTTCTTATACTTTCATTTCTTTTTCTGCTTGATGAATTTCCGTTGAGTGTAGGGTTTTTAGCAGCTCCTGAAACTTTGGCTAATCGTTTTGTTGCAAGTGAATTAGTTTCTCTATTAGAGCTCTGTAATTGTCTGGTTGATTACTGTTTCTGAGTGAGTTCCCCCTCCGTACTTCAGTAACGTCCGTGTTCGTCCCATGTAGAACTCTACAGTCCTTCAAAATTTTTTTAAAATGTTACATTTATTTTGTTTATTATTATTATTATTATTATTATTATTATTATTATTATTATTATTATTATTATTATTATTTCATACTATTTATTTTCAACATTTTGTATATGTTACAAGGTCATGAGGAGGCTGAATGATTTTCTTGGTAGTTTGGAGATTTGGTTTCGTTGAGAAAATCTTCCTCCATGTCGTTTGGATGCTCTTGGCTACGTTTTCCACATGTATTTATGACATTTAAAGCACCTTAAGTGTGCAAGGATATACTGTTCTACCCTTTTGAGGCAATATCCTGAGGTATCACTGATTTATTGAACGTTACAATGTTTGTGTAAGCTTGTATTTCTTCACCATCCCTCTAATAACTATCCTTTTATAGTCCATAACCCCTTTCTCTTATTTCTTCTGGTGTGGCTAAGAACAATTTTCTGGTTCTTGTAACACCTTTTGACGTGTTGAATTTATCATGTGACTTAGCCTTACAGTGAACATTGTAGAAAGTTTGCGTTTTTATCAAGCATTCGTCATGTTTTTAGTTGTATACTTCCACGAGAAGATTGTCGTTTCTTGTCTTTTTACCAGCTCCAAGATTTGCTTTACAGGAGATGATTTTTTTTCTATCATAAATACAGAAAATTTTGCAAAACAAATGTCTTCCAATGATTCTAATGCAATAAATCTTGGAGATTCATTTGCTTCAATTTCTAAATCAGATTCAGAGATAGATTTTGTTTCTTTTTAATTTGTGAAAGCTATAAGCGGTGTTTGTTTTTTGCTGGTCCTGTGCTCCATCATCCATAATGGAATCCAACTTGTGTTGGGAATTTACCAATGTGAAAACTCATTTGCTTTCATTGAGACGGGGGATATACTGCCGGTATACCCGTGTTGGAAGTAGGATTTTGAACCCCTGCCACTTTCAGGTTTTTAGTAGACAAATCTAAGTGCTGTAAAATATAACGCAATTGACCATCAGCCTTATCTTACCCTCCAGTCATGACTTTAACGGTATCAGTTCTCTTTACAACTGTGGTTTTCGTATTAAATAACCCACGAAAGTTGATAAATGATAAATTTCTGTCAATGTATTTTCATGATCGCATGCAGTATAAAAGCACCAGACTAGATTTAAATTTGCATACGGAGTTTTACAGTATTTCTTTCAATGATTTTCATTAACTTCCCTTGAATTTTTTCGAAGAATTTAGTTTTGATAATTCGTTGAATTAATTAGTTGTCGTAGATGGATGTTAGTACGAGACACTCATTGTGGATCGATTTCACTTCTCATGATCTGTTAGACCTCTTTTATAACTTGTACACTTTCATGAGGGATCTGTGTACACATAGATGTTGCCATTCTGAAACAAGGATATAAAATTTGTTTAAATCACTTTGATGTTATTTATAATTTAGCATATCAAAAACATATATAGAATAGGAAGGTATAATTTTAAATTTTCGATATTCTTCATAATATGATTATGTTTTGTTGAAATGAGACCAAATATTTTGATGAAATACTTCCGAAATATAGTTTAATAAGATTCTAATAACAACGTTTTATAAATACACAATAAATAAGAGACCTATAAAAAAAAACTTTTTTATACTCACTCTTATTGTGATTGATTTTCCATCTTTTACAAATCAGGATCATTTTCACTAACATTTTTGAACATACAAAATACATGTATTTTCCCAAACCCTCCTCCATGTTCAGAATGTGATACATAGTCTATTTTCAAACAGAGTAAAAAAGGTTTTAATTCACAGTTTGATTCCTGCTAAACTGGTTGCTTAACCAAGATTAAGAATCCGGTCCATCAATTTTTATCCATACCTTGGAAGGGATGGATTAATTCATAAATTTCTCAAGTGAAACGCAAATAGTCTCGTCCAAGATTTGAACTTGAGTCACCAATTTCCATTACGAGGAAAATAATCGTTACCCTTAGAGCGCCCTGAAACAATAATAAACAATATACACTATAAAGCTGGCCATGAGAAAAAACAGGGATTTAACCTTATCTCTCCTATCTTTCATAAGATCAAAAACAATTCTTATTTCATATAAAAGTCCATATCTGATAACGTTGATCTAAATGGCTATGGTCAAGTTAATGTGCATAAAATTTGTTGTATACATATACATCTTCAGCATCACAACGACACAACAATAAAGACGCAAGAGGGAAGACACATGAAGGATTAAGATGCAGGAAGGAAGACACAAGAAGACCTCTTCAGAAAAACATTCACCTCTCACTCTATTTGTAAGGTTTGCGTGTGAGAGGATGCTGGAGACTGAACATAAACTTCATACTCTGACCCCACTGTTATGACCGTCACGCTGCGTCCCTCTTGTTCTCCTGATGTTGGGGTCAACTCCATCGGGGGTTTTCCGAGGGCCCCCTCGGTCGGGTGTGGCCTTCCCTACCACATCTCGTCTCTAACCCTCTGGGAGTCTGCTAGCAACTGCATCGGGGGTTTTCCGAGTGCCCCCTCGGTCGGGTGTGGCCTTCCTTACCACATCTGGTCTCTAACTCTCTGGGATTCTACTGGCAACTGCTTTTGCACCC
This sequence comes from Sepioteuthis lessoniana, assembly GCA_963585895.1. Lineage (NCBI taxonomy): Eukaryota > Metazoa > Mollusca > Cephalopoda > Myopsida > Loliginidae > Sepioteuthis > Sepioteuthis lessoniana. The sequence continues at coordinate 65,240 of CAUZXS010001469.1, forward strand.
CAAACTCAACTGAGTTAAATAATAACTCAACGCCCACACGATCGCTTACTGGATCTTTGAAATAAAATGTTTAATCGTCATCAAACGGAAATAACTGTCATGCAGTTCAGAGGTTACTCTCTTCCGGTGCATGACTGTAATGGCAGAATGGGACCTTCACCTTTTCCCGTATCATAAGCCTTAATCCGCCCACGCGATCTCTTTCGATTACTGGCCGTTGGAATGTGTCACTTCCTTCCGGTGTATTACCTAGGAATAGCATTTTTGGGCCGGGGCGAAGGTCAAAATATAACAAATTGACCAAACATTATGAGACAAGGACTTTGATATGAAGTAAAAATTGCTTTTGATCTCATATGTAATAAACGACCAGACACATTCAAATGTAACAACTAAGTCGTAGATTATGTCAAAATAAGTGATCGACAAGAAAGTTTATATTTAACCATAATCTTTTACAGTAGATTTACTGGACGAAAAGACTTGAATAGAAGCTTTGAATGATCAGAAAATCACTGCTGAGCATATGCAATAATTATGCACCTGACTCATATAGATTAAACCTGATCTTGCGTAATCATTTCTCTGAAGTATCGTCAAAGTCGATATTTTACGCCACCTACTTATTGGGAAATCAGTAAAAAAAACACATAGACAGAAGAATGTTTTGTTATGGCTTCATTAGAATCACTAGGCTTTTTCTTTTCGATTTTTCAAATGAGGAAACTCTTCTGCGTCCTATATCATATATGTAATTGACTAAGAACATACCCATACGCACCACGCTTGCCCCGCAAGTTGGTTAGAGGTTTCAATCAAGAATCCTCTTTTAGCTCAATTTGCTTCCGCGCAAGGTCTTAGCACAAGTGGATTTGAATCGAATTATTTTCTAGACTGACTGCCTTCTAGACAGAGCTCAGCATGTTCTGATATTTTACTTATAACTGAGGAGGATGAAATAACTTTATTAAAGGTCATAAATATGAGACAAAAGGAATCAGCCCCATAATTTTAACTCGGTTTCCCCATTCTATTTCAACGTCGACAAATGGAAGACACATTTTCTTTTCTTAGAGTTTCTTGATACTGACTTCGTCACCTGACTCAAACTGGAATGAAAGAACAGGACAGTTAAAATGTTCACTGTTTCCCATAGGTGTAAATCCGGTAAAGAAGCTATCAAAGTAATTTAGTCAGCAGCAAAAATGATATAATTTTCTTGTAAAATTAGCTGTCAAAAAAGTGAAGATGCTTAAACAGGCCATGACCAACATTATTAATAAAACAGAAATCCCCCAGTTTGATTGCTTTTTTTAATGAACTCATCAATGTCAGAGAGAGAGAGTAGTAGCGACCGAGTTGGTTGGATTTTAATCAGAGTTGAAAAGCAAAACTCACGTATGTATTTATCTAACCCCTCTGCCTCAGATAGGATGTGATACAATATCATTTTTAGTCAAGAAAAATTAAACTCAATCTTCTGTACTAGTTACGTATTACTGGGACAGCTACGTTCAGAATTTGAACTCGGATCACTCCTACGACAGTAACCGTTACACTAAGAGAGTTATCAAAATGAAAAACTAAGAACTCATATATGTACTTTGAAGAAAACGAGACAAACCCCTATGCATAAAATGCAGACAGCGTTTTCTAAGCCTGCTGACAAGGTTAGCAAGATAGACAATGTCTCTTAAGTCATCGAGAAAATTTCTAAAGTTAATACATGCAAAAGATAAATTTTGGATAAATAAATAAATAGAAATACATTAGAATCTTTGTCTTAAGTAAATCTGTTTAAATTATTTGTTTTCGATATAATCTTGTTCAAAAAATCGAAAAAACAGCTACGCAAAAATGTAAAGATGTACAATTGAAGCAATTCCCTATACTTTTTGCATAAAATAACCCTTGGTAGGTTAACATGCCGTTAGAATAAGTCACCTACCTTGCAAAAGAATAGGTTCCTCATCAGCTGCATTGTAATATTTAACAATGTGCACTCTCGAAAAATACCGACCGAACTTATCCCCAAGATATCTTTGTTCATGAATATAATGAAACAGAAACATAATAATCTTATTTGACTCATTTTAATCTGAATTAACTGAAATAAATTTCTGTTTATCAGAATGGTCACTTATTACTTTTTCTCTGGAATTCTTTACTTCTTACAACCGAGGAAATTTCCTTAGAGAGTAAATTTACATCAAGTTGACTGCTGTTTTTATATGAATTAATAAAACTGATATTTACTCGTCAAATGATTTTAAAGTGCACTGAGTTAAATAAGATTAAACGTGATGAACTGTTTATAGTAATTTACTCTCCAATCAGAGAATTTCTGGCATGTATTACATTGTTTGAACTGGTTAATTGTTTGGATGTTGTGTTGTCACTCGTGACTAAATGCTTAAGGGTATCACCTCACGTGTCATGATAATTAAACTAAGTTGATGCCTATATAATCATTTATAATATTCAGTCATCGATTTGACATGGTCACCTTAATATGCAATAAATGAGATTTATGTATTTATACTAATTAAAATACATATATTTCAATTAAAACTGAATTACCTGAAGTTGATAATGTCAAGGATGAAACTGCTATTTGGTTTCCTCATATTTAAAAGATATAAACATAGGTTTTGCATTGTTCTACGTGTGTCATGTCATTTAACCTTGCTACTAAAGAGACTAACCTAGCTGTGATAATCACTGGTAAATACGTGACGATCTAGTTATTGAATAAACCGGTACTAGTAAAAATACACCGATTATATTTGTAAAGCAAGCTATTATATAGTAGATCTGTTTAATTCATGCAACTGTTTCAAAGTTATTGACAAAAAATCATTCTTCATGATGTTCTTAAAATAATCATAAACAAGAAATAAATGTTTACATCTAACTTTTATGATTTCAGTTTCCTGCTTATTTTTTCTGTTTTTCACTCCATAATAAATGTGGGTATTATCTAGGTTTTCGTTTAAGTCTGTCTAAGTTGTATCCTTTATTTCGCTTCACTTTTTAATTATTTCACAACTCAAACAGAAATAGTTTACTTTTATTTCAAAACTACTTTGTTCGTTCTTTTTGAAATGACGAGATTATTTCAGAAACGTTCTAATTTTATATGTTGTATATTTCATTGCATATTCTTTTCCATGTTCATATATTTCTTGTATATTAAACAAAACTAAAAGTGAAATTAAGAAAAATATAACAACTGATCTTTGACGTTGTATACTTGCAATAAATAATAAAGATGCAACATTTTATTAATATCAAAACATTTCGTATAGATTAATGTTTTATACATTTTGCGTATATAATATAGACGGGTGGTTTAGTAATATTTTATTGAAAATGAATATAAACTACATAAATTCTTTTACTTTATTTTAAAAAAAAATGAATAACAGATGTTTCAAAATCTGATGTTATATAACATTTATAAAGATATGAAATAGTTTTTCAGTCCATATATTTACAGTACCTGTTAAGTTCCCTGCGTTATGACAGTCCATGGTAATATTAATGTAACGATTGATTATAGATTAAATAATTCTTATAAGCTCTCCATAATCATCTGCGTTAGTTCAAGTGTTATTGTGATTTAAAATGACGTTCGGTCCGATGACAATCATTCTGGCATATATTTAGCCAAAAACGGCCTTTTCTTCAGTTATTGATCAGTATCCTGTGGATCATGTTGTTGCTTGTTATTACGAACAAGATCCAGAATTGTAAAATTACATGGCGAAGAGTACGAATAAAGAAGTAGCTTTTTATGAACCTTGAAAAAGCATACCAGCTCAGCTATCATGGCCGTTGCTTTAGCCAGTTAGGTCATGAATGAGGCACAAATAACACTTATACCACTTCATCTGTATCACGACCTTCCTGTCGATGGGGTTTAAGATACGCTGATAGTATCCACCCTAGTAGGATAAGACCCCTCACCATCCCGTTGATAGGGTCATCGGGAGTTTGAAATTGAACTCCATTTGGTGGTGAGGCTCTAATTTAGGAGATCTAGTGTGTGTAGAGTAACCCTTCATAGGCATTACTCCCAAGTCCATTGTGACCTTGAGGAGTAGTACCTGTTACGGTCACATCAAGTGTCTAAATGGCTCAGTTTAAATATTATACATATGCGATAGGACTGTATGCAAAAAAAAAGAAATATCAACACACAAAATGTCAATATGAACGTACAATGAACGTGATTCCTTAACCTCAAGACATAAAATAACCATAGACGAGTCGACGTGCCACTGGAATTAATCAGTCAATAAATCTATATCCAATAAAAATAGTAATGACAGTGACTGATCATCAAATTCAATGAAAATTTTCTTGTTTTCAAAATTAACTTAAGTTAATACTGTAGAAGACCACAAAATACGATCTGCAGGTGATAATTAAACTCAATAAAAGGTAATAATAGCCAGCTGAGATTGCTTATTACCTATTGTTTCATAGTAAGGAGACAGTTTATTTTCATGTGTTTAATATAATTGGTTAAATCAAAATTCATAAAATCTTGATTATATCCCTTAAAAAACTTAAAATATTTTCAACAATGTACAGTCTATTCCTTAAAAGTAATGAATATTTTTCAACTTTTATATTACCATCAAAAGAAAAAGGATTTCTTCTTTTTTCAAACATTAGACTTGTTTTTATTTTATTCAGTGTGTGATAAAGACCATTATTAAATCGACAGATATGATGGGAATTCGATTTCTTTTACTTCTTTTCTTTTAGTGACTCACTTATGAAGCCTTCAAGTATTTGTTGAAGCTAATAATGACTTGTGCGGAATATTCTCAAGTACTTGCAACCAGGCATTGACATTACTTATCGTTCAACGCAGCGCACAAACATTGATAATTTATTTGTATTTTTCATTATCGAAATCCGTCCATCCAACTCGACTCGAAATGAAAATGCCACTTTATTATTCGTCGATCAATGTTAATGAAAATAGCAACTTCGTCAGCCGAGATGCCATATTGGCTCAGATCAATACCCATTATCGTAGAAACTTGAGAATTTTAAACTGAACACAAGTTAGTCTACTAAGTTTTGCCAAATTGAACGGTAAAAGTGAAAGAAAAAGATTATTATTTTGAGAAGATACTCTGCACGAAGAGAAGATCGAATGAATTACAGTCGATTTTTGTTAATCAAATTTCTTACAAATTTACAAAGCTTCTATTCATTACATTTCAATAATCCTATCATTTTTTATGTATCAAATTTGTATAAACAATTAGTGAGAGTTTGTTTTGTTGTCTTCGATAAACAAACAAACGATGTGATATAGAACTTCCAAACATGGTATGCATGATTATTGAATACTGAGGATGGATTTAATGTAAAACAGTTTCTTATAGGAAAATATTTCTTCATCAAGACAGGATAGTTACCAATAAGTTATAAGCAAAAACGTTGCTGTGGTCAGACGTTACCAACTGCATCGATTTTTATGTCCAATTTTGAAAAGAAATAACGAAAAAAGGCATGTCTTCCTAAAATTGTTAAATGCAAATAATACCGAATCTAACGTAAAATGATCCTCATGGAGAACGCGGGCTCACATCGAGATGGGATTTCTTTCAGTAAACACCAATAAACGGACAGAAATATATCTGCCCATAATATACGGAAAGCCATATAACGGGAAAGTTGTTAGATTTCCAAATGTTAAAAGAAAGAAAAAATAACGAATTCTCTCGAATTAAGCGTTACTAATTAGGCTCACAGGCATCTTTAAAAGGAAAATTAGATGATTATATATCATTATAACGAAGTTAAGGCTAACAATCTGCACAAAAAATGTTTCAATCGACAAATTACGTATAATGCACCTAAATCTTAACAAAATCCCTACAAATATTCATAAAATATTTCTCAAAACTATTTTAACTTAATGGAAGGTCCGAAAAAAATAATACAAGGAATGCACAAACTTAAGAATTGGGCATGATGTGTATAAAATGTAATGCTTGTGCTCTTTCAAAACAATAGTTGGTGACGCTAGCACAACGATCCTATGCAAAATAACTTGATTTTATGTTCGGTGAACATTAATTCATATTCTGAGTAACAATGATAGGATTGAAAATATTTTTAAACAAAAAAGGGTGAGATGCTCATTTAATAGTTTTGTTTCGATAGTTATGATGCAAGCATAAGTTATTTCAACGTTATATGTGCATGCACATATACTATAACAATCATTAAATATGTGTGTGTGTGTGTGTGTGTGTGTGTGTGTGTGTGGTGATAAAACGATATCACAATATATATAGATAGATAGATAGATAGATAGATAGATATTGGCCTTATGTAATTACCAGGAGAGTGTTTGCAGTTTACGCCCACTGGATTTGAAAATCACTGCCTTGAGGTATCATTTAAAACATTCAACAGTCATAAGCAAAGAATGTAGTGGCTCCCTAAATATTGGAAGTGGTCGTTGTATATATATATATATATATATATATATATATATATATGTGTGTGTGTGTGTGTATACGTGGTGCATTCAATAAGGTTCCAGTAAGGAAGTTAATACACCAGAGTTGATTGGCCAAAGGGTTAGGGCTAGGGTTACTATGTTGAGGTTTTAAGGGAGTTCAGAAAGAGATTCCGTCGGAAGAGGCCAGCACTCTTCAAATCGGGTCAGTGGCATTTCCAGCAGGACAATGCACCTGTCCACAACTCCATCCTTGTCACAGACTTTTTGACCAAGATGGCCATCAAGACAGTTCCTCAGCCTCTCTATAGTCCAGACCTTGCTCCCTGTGATTTTGTTTATTCCCTAAGCTCACAGGCTGTCGTTATGAGACAATTGTGGAGATGAAAGAAGTTGTTGGAACGGTACAAGTGCATTACAGCTGGAGGAGATTACTTCGAAGGGGTCTAGAGTTTCCTGTGTGTACTATCAATGAAAGTGCACATACGAAAAAAGTCTGAAAACTTATCAAATGATCCTCGTATATATATATGTGTGTGTGTGTGTGTGTGTGTGTGTGTGTGTGTGTGTGTGTGTGTGTGTGTGTGTGTGTGTGTGTGTGTGCATGTCATTGAAGTGAAAAAATTAATTTAAGAAACATATATTTAACGCTCTTTCTCTAAACACACAAGTACTAATGTGTAAGCATGAAAATATCAACATTCAAATTGTATATTTCGGCTTGAACGAAAAATGTGAATACATCAAAAAATCAGAAAATCGACTGAGTTTTGGTAAATTTCGCCGTTAAATACAGTAATCAATGTCAAAAGCTATCACATCACAATATCTATATGAATGCTTTGTTAGCTGCATTGAACATACCAGAACTTTGGTCACTGACTCACCTTATTTACATACCATTTCACTGCAATCCGTTCGTATATGACACCTGATTTTGGAGGAGTGATAAAAAGAACCCTGAATTCAATTAACTGTTGATACATAATGAATCAAGTAAATCAAACTGGTAAATAAAGAACGCAGGACTCTTATTTACCAACACATTTTAAAAACGCATGCTACCTAATAAAGTCGAAAATTCAGTTTCTATGGAAATGTGTTTGTGTCGTAATATAATTACAATGATTGCATCCCTTCGGACAGGTAGTAAAAGTATTCAGAAAAAAAGATCGTGTTAATTTCATCAGATACAAAGTTTTATTTGTTGATTCTGTGGCTATTATACAAATTATACCAAAGAGAAAAATATTTGTGTAAATTGAAAACTATTTCTTTTTTAATTGATCCATATTAGCAAATATGATCAGAGTGATATTTTTACAGCAATACTCAAACTTCATTTAAGGTTTACTGCTTCTGTCTTAGTGTTTAACTCTGTAAATCTCCTAACATGTTTTCATTGTTTTTATTGCAAGGCAAACAACTAAAGTCGTGAATCATTGTACTGATTTTATTGATTGATTGAATCACACGTCAAACTGGCTAGGGTTATCTTATGTCTTGAGTTTGGGGGATCACGTTTGCTGTATGTGCATATTTACATTTATGAGGTTTTTATTGAATACAAATAATTTGTAAACAGGTCTATTCGAACCATAGATAGGACTCTAACAGTTACAACCACTCCAGGTCAGAGTGGACCAGGGAGTAAAGGTAATGAAGAGGTACTCGATATTCTCCATATCACCAGAATGAAAGCCTCGCGAGCCGATGCAGTTTAGATGAATACCAAGGAAACCTTTTTTTAGGGGTACCCCTATATAGGTGATACAGTCAGCGTATTCTAAGCCCCTCTAACTGGGCAGATTTTCGTCTAGGATGGAAATATTCTTTTTCTGAAAAATGTCTTGAAAGAAGATCCGTAGGCTCAGACAAGAGATGAAAATATTAGCGAAAATATCAGATAGATTAGTAAAAGGTTTTGTCTTATCATGGAGAATGAATAATATTTAGGTAATAGAAAATTGAAAATATTTCATATTCACTTGTCTTAAAGCTGAAATAAGTTCTCTTTTTCATTGTTATATAAGGTTGAAGTTGTGGATTCCATAAGGTTTATTAGCGAGGAAAATAGGATCATCAGACTAGTGGAGTTTTCGTCTGCTCTACAAAGAAATAAAGAAAAAATGAACCCGAAAATAAAACCGTTGACTGTCTTTGCAGATGATAATTTCTCAACTGGTTTACCCAGTTCAGGTAGTGGCTGGGCGGGGAGCAACACTTTGCAATTTGATCTTGATCACTGATTTATCTCTACCGTTACATAGACCTCAAACGAAAATTTATCCTCTGTCAAGTGACGAGCTCCTAACACCGTTATGTTCTTCTCGTGACAATTATGGTAGGCAGGAGAAGGATCCTGATGCGGCTCAGCAATTCAACCACTACTGCCCCGAGTTGGGTAAATAGTAGGACGGACTAGGTTCTTCAGCCTTGGTGAGGCGACTAGTCTAGGAGAAGGAAAACTCTGAATTCAAACCTGTTAAACTTCGCTTAAAAATTGACCTTGTGTCATATCCTGCCCGAGCGGAGGGGTTGGTAAATAGTACCTCGGGTGGTGTAATGGTTAGCAAGTCTATTGTATCATCTACACGAGTGAGTTCGATTCTCATTGGGTGCCCCATTCATGCGGCCTTGTGCTAAATCTAAGCAAAAAGCTTAGTAAATTGACACTACTGCCCCGAGTTGCAATTCATCTTTCAAACTACTAATAGCTTCATTGAATATGTTCGGTCCGGACTTTCGATAAGGAAAACCGTTTTCTCCAGCTTGGATCACCCTTACAACTAAAAGTACCAGAGAATAATACACTTTTCAACTGACTTCTGACAAAATAACACTGATGACGTAAGTTAATTTCGAACATTTAAAAAAACTAAACCTTTCATCAACATCAAGAAATTCTTGTCTATTGTATCATCTATTTATCATCGATTACAATCTGCAGACCCTCCAAACTTCTGAAGAGATCCTTTTAATACATACATACATACATACATACATACATACATACATACATATTCATTACCTATGCCCACAGACACTCGTACGTATATACTAACTCACACATACATGTATATTCATATATGAAACGTCAATATGCATAAACGCTCTGATAGATATGTTCATACCGACATGCATATTCATTATTGCACCTAAATATGTGCTCATAAGGAGAGTAGATCTTAGTGGCAATAGAACAGTTCAAATTCTAGTTTAGGCTGTTTGTGTTTTCTTTGTGCTAATGCTATAAAAAAAAACGCATAAATCTACTTCCTCCCCAGCTATGAATAAAATAGCAGAACTGATCGGTCTTTTTAGTCATGGTGGTGGGAAACAAATCTAGGAAAATGGCAACTGATCATTTCCTTTGTTAAGAAGACTACGTGAAACCAATCCATTGTATCTCGTTTTCCAATGAAACCATGGTAATTCACATTTTATTGATAAAGGAAGCTGTGAACAGATTTGATCGACTAAGTCTTTAAAAGACGTGTTACTTTCCATACTGAGAAGATTTCTGTGAAATATCTAAGCCATGAAAACAAAAAAGTAAATGCAGTATTTCTATCTTCTGGGAATCAAAAATATATGCTTTTTCATTATTTTCCTGAATCATTTTTAAAGTTAGGATAAAAAATAATATGACAAGAAAAAGAAGCAAAACATATCTAAATAGAAAAATCTAAAGAGAATTAATGATTCTTTTCCGATCAGGTCTTTCATTATCATTGATGAAGCAAGAAATGAACTTAATCAATTATAAATGTGTGAGGCAAAGGAGAGAAATGAATCTAAATAAGTTTTTTTTTTGTTTTTGAATAGCGATGCCAACTAAATAAGATTAATCGAATATGAACATGGATAAATTGAATATTATTATTAGCTTAATTATTCATCATAATTTCATGTATTGCTAGCTATAAAACGAAAATTATCAAAATTATGTTTATGATTTAATTGCTAAATAAGCTCAGTCAAATAAGAAGTTTAAGCAAGGTCATGGTTGTGTGTATATGAAGGAATACTAGCTTAACTGCGTAGTGTAACGAATATTAGTACAATGAATTGAAGCAGCGAGCAGTGTTCAAATTCAGCTGAAACTGCTTCATTTTACTTTACAGTAGCTTTTTTCCATCTCCAAGATGGATGAAATTGTTAGAGTACCGCGAACCCTGTAGCCGTGTTAGGGTAACCAGTCTAAGGGCTCCAATCCGAATTCAAATCCAGAAGTTAGATTCTTTAACCCACAACCTTCCAGCTCTCAGCGTTATTTGAATGCAAAGTCAAATTAAAGCATAGATTTTTAACATTATCTGTGTTGTAACTAAATGAATGTAGACATTAAATTTGAACTGGAATCAAACAAGATGTTGCAACTTGTATAGTGGCCGTTTGTTTCGAAATTTCAATTCAACTGGAATTAAGCTGTGCTGATCAACATCAAAACAATACTTTCAGCGCAGCAATCTATTCTTTCATGCAGTTTTACTCATTTTCTTAAAACAATTATTTATATGATCTTCGATATCAATTGGTGATGCTGTTGCTTATTATTCACTGATATATTCATTAATCATGCTTAATGAAAAAAAAACAATTTTACGTGTATTAGTCTATTTCATTATGCTTTTATATGCTGTTACCTGCAATAAAAGATTATTCTTTTCTGATAAGAAGAATGTGATATCTGAAAATAAAAAGAATGTGATATCTGAGAACACAAGTTTATTAAAGAAATTGAAAACAATTGGAAATAAAAATGACAGTAAAATTTCTTGTTTTCTCGGAAACATAAACAATGGAATATATTGAAATTTATTACACTTGAAAAGTGATCTTCAATCATAAATATTTATTTATATATAATAAGAATAATACATATATATATATATATATATATATATATATATATATATATACGGGGGTGGTGATAAAATATTTGGAATAGTGTGAGGAAATAGAGCATGCATTTATCTCCCCGTCACAGACAGTGTGCGATACAAGGTCTAATTCAAGCGAAGTTGATTTAAATTCAGATTTTCCTTTCGCTAAACTAGTTGCCTAATGAAAGGTGGAGAAAAACGTCAGGCTCAGTACTCACCCATGGCTGGATTTGGGTGACCAAGCTGGTCCATGCCTTTCCGGAGAGTATTAGCGAAAAGTGAAACGTGAACAGACTCATCCAGGATTTTAACTCGAGTCTACGATACCTTTTCCTACATTTACATTGGTAAAGTTGTGCCCTGTGACTTAATTGATGGCATAAATGATTTTTCCCGCTTTCAGGACTAACTACATATTTAGGTTTTTATCATTAAGGGTTTTCTGGCTACTTTCTTCATCCTTATGTTTATTTCCACAACGTTTCGGCCGATATGTCCTCTGGCCTTTTTCAGGTGTTTGTCGAACTCGGGAACCTTCTCGGAACTTCGAACTACGTCCTTTATTGAATCCACGAGGGTCACCTGTTCTGATTCCGTTAGCCATAACCGGCTACAAGTATTAAGTATTCCTGTATTGTTACTCGCCTGCAACCAGGCTTGAACCTGCAACCACCAGATGATTGTCTCTTAAGAAGCTTAGGGAACCAGCGCCTATAATCGTTACGCTAATGTGTCCAGCTGGAGGACATATCAGCCGAAATGTTGTGGAAATAACAATAAAGATGAAGACAATAATCCGAAAACTCTTAATGATAAAAATCATCAAGCTTCATCTCTGAAATTCAGACAACTACACATTTAGGATTTTATAAATTCAATTACGAAATCTGAAAAGGAAATCAAATTTTTATTAGCCTATTCTCTTTCCTTTAAATCATTTATGTGCCTTTCCTATCAAATTTATAAATTTCTTTTTCTTTTTTTTTGTGGGGGTATCTTGTAATCATTAAACCCCTTGATACTAAAACTAATAAAACACTTAGGTGTATCCAGAGTTGCTTAAAAGAAAGTGTTCTACTCATGTGGTTCTGGAAACCGTACAAAAACAGAAAAGACAAGTGCACAATTAACTATACTTCCTGTCAAGACTTCAGTAACAGGGCCGGTGACTATCTCTGTTACGAAGCAACAAAACGCAACGGAAATAACGATTTATCGTAGAATATTGATCGCTATAACATTTTACAAGGCCATCCAAAAAGACGACGCCATGCAAGACCTCTTAATTGATTTTCCCTTGAAACAATTATAAAGATAGAACAAGCTGAAATAACTTACCTAGTGCGACGTCTCTTCCCAAAGGAATATAATAGACACAGAATTAACTGGACAAATTCTTGATGTTACTGGACAGTCCCTCAAAACATTCTACGAGAAACCCAGATTTCGATTAATTTTTAAAGCATTCATATTAAGAAATGGCACAGTTCGTATTGCCTTTATGTGTGTGGAGTATATGATGTAGAAAGACGGGTAATGAATGCATTAAATTTATGAAAACGTGAAAAAAAAGCTGACAAACACTGACGCGATGTACTCTAAAAATTTTAGATTTTCCCAAATATATCAATATTGCGACTACATATCATATGATAAACTGATAAATCATGTATTTATGTGAGTTATTTGACATCGTGACGGAATGAGTTCAAAAAAGCGCTAAATTTTGCCAAGTTCTGTCTTATTTAATCAAACATGTAATCGAGGAGAAAATTCTCTCTCTCTCTATATATATATATCTATATATCTATATATATATATATAGAGAGAGAGAGAGATAGAGAATTATATATATATATATATATATATATATGAAGAAGAAGAAGAAGAAGAAGAAGAAGAAGAAGAAGAAGAAGAAGAAGAAGAAGAAGAAGAAGAAGAAGAAGAAGAAAGTATGTATGTTACTATTGCTATAACTAAAAGATTCATGTGACAAAAAGAAATATTGCAACAATCATCAGACACGAGATTAATCGTTTGATGACAAAACCAACTATTAAGTAAGTGGGGTTATGTGTTTGGAAGGAAGAAAGGAAGAGTGAAATAAATGTTAGGTAGCGGAGAAATATGACTGTGGGCTTAATTTTTGTTCTCAATTATTAATCCTTATTTCACACACCTAAACACACTGACATGCACATATGAATATGAGAGTGAGGGTAGTTCTAAAAATCGGTGATAGAGAAAGAATTCTCTATCACTGATATTGAGCACCTTATTCATAAACGTAGAAAACTACATTATTAATATATATATAGGGGTGGGATAGTAGCTCACAAGAGGATCGAAAACATGAAACTCAAAGACATGTATCTTTAATCTATTTTTATTGTTGACTAATACTATTGTCGAAGTAATATTATTCCACTTTGTTGTGCATAAAGTACTGTAAAGATTTGACTGAAAAAGCATTTTCAACGTTACAACTTATATATATCACCAACATCTTCTTGTGCTGCTAGTACGAATTTCCTAGACTCTCTCTCTCTCTCTCTCTCTCTCTCTCTCTCTCTCTCTCTATTCGTCTCTATAATCCATCACTTACGACATGTCTTCTAGACTACATCCTGAGTCCGTATAGAGCAGTTGTACATACATAGTAGCTAATCGACTAACGCGTGCACGTCCGTGTGAAGGGGTCTATGAAGATGTCACTTATGAATTCATCCTTACTTCTCCATTAGTGTCCCGCGTGTTTTGCTCTTCTTATTTAGATGATTTTAGACATGGAAGGAAAGTGGCCTTGCAATTGTTGTTTTGTAGGATGTTGCTTCCAGGATTTGTTCAATATCGCTTGAAGCTTTCTTGTGCAATTGCCGTCAAGTTTTTCCTTTATACGCTTAATCAGCGCACATGAATTGTATCCATATAGTAGAATTGACACGACTGGTGCTCTGAAAAAAATGTCCTTGTATTTATAAGTCTGCCTTCCACATGACCAATAGATAGCAGTCCATGCCTTCGCTTGTCGCATATTTATGTCATTGCTAGTAGATTAGACGCTTCTTCCGAGGTATGTATACTTGTCCACTAGTTTTAGAGAAAAACCATTTAGTTTGAAAATGCCTCCTTTTTGACTAAAATATGTATATGTATATATGGAATGTATAAAAAGCATAATTTAATTGATTTCCATTGTTTTTTTAAGAATGATAGAGTTAGGAAGAAATTATAGTTAACCTGCATCCGTAAAATTGTAGCATTTGACCTTTGCCTGGCCCTTCAATTAGGGATATTTAAAACAGGATGTTCCATCAGTGTAAACAAGAGAACAGTCATGCTGGAAGAACAACTGGAATGCTTGGGTGTTATGAAATTATACATACTGAGTCATTCACAGACAGAATGGTCAGTCCGTCAGGCAGAAGGGATTAAGGCAGTCAGAAAAGCATTCGGTGGGTGCCTGGAGGAGGCCAGGTGGACCTGGCAGATCCCAGTAAAGAACCTCCCGTCAAGGAAGTAAAGACATAAAGCCCTGAATATAGAATCACAACGTGTTTAAGAAAAAGGTCAATAAAGCAGTTTTCTCTCAGCCTATGTCTGAGTCCTTCGTATCTGTCTGTCTCTCTCTCACACGTACAGGCAATTTCAAACCTTTCAAGTCATACCAAGAAACATAGTTTTATAAAGAAATGGGTTATGATACATCATTCATTCCTTTATTCATCACAGCTATATAACATAAATACTTCATAGAACTATTTTTTTTTATACAAGCTATGCAAAAAATATGGGCCCATTATAATTTTCTTATGCTGTTTAAAATGAATTTTTATCGTCAATTTCATATATTTTTTAATGAAAATGCTGTTTCCTTTTTTTCCTTCTTTTTAAAAGGTTCTCTTTAGATCACTACTACATCGTTCTACATCCAAAGGTTATACAAAGTTAAACATTTTTAAAACTGATATTTACTTAACTTTTTACATAATCATTTTTTTTAACTGGAATGACAAAAGCCTAAATTTCTCCAAAAAAAAAAAAATATATAATGTAGAATTGGTCTCGCTTAAATTTCATTGTATATTTATTGGCCAACAAAAATCAACTAGGTGCCATATGTGATGACGCAAGGAGTGACATCTTTAAAGAATTAAATTCAGTAGTTTTAACAATAGGCTATCAGAAATTTTAGTTTCATAAGTACTTTAAACATAACTAACAACATATATATATATATATATATATATATATATATATATATATATATAGTCCATTAATATCATTCCATTGAAGCTTGGAAATCTAAATTTTGTACGGTCTTGTACCGACACTGCTTCCACCTGGTTATTGTTTCAGAACCCAGGCGTACGTTATTCTGAATTATTTCACATGCTCAAATTGTTTCATGTCAACACATTTATTTTGCTATATATCTCTAATCTTATGAGTTTGTATTGGAAAGCATATTACTTGCAAGTAAATATATACCTCTACGATTATAGACTTGCATTTTATTGGAGCTGGGATTAAAGTGGTGTATCTGTTTATCATCTTTTATATTCTTGTCTTCTGACGAGACGCAATTTTTAAGAAAGTAGGCGAAACTGATCCTGGGGATGTTGATTTAAGGAGAGTGAAAAAAACAGTTGGAGTTGCCTAACGCCTTCGTGAAACTGGGCACGGCAACTGGACAATTTTTTTCCTTAGCCATTTTGTGTGCACGTGGACAAACATGGGAATTCTATTAATAAAAGGAGAGGGTTAACGAAACAATTTTCTTTTCTTTCACGAAAAATTGACCTAAACAAAGAAAAGAAAGGGAATTTATTAGAGTAAATGTATTAAAACATGCGCTTCTCAATGTTAAATCAGCTCTATTCAAAATGAGTTTACAGACATTCATTCCCAAGGAAATTATAATACTTTGAAATGTAAGTTTGAAGCTCTGGAATATCACTTGAATGTTCACGTGGAAAGATTCATTATTGAAATAGTGCTTCCGAGATTGCAGGAAACGGAAGGTGATACTATTCAGAAAAATTTGTTTTTAATTTTCATTTTATGATATCGATATAAGAAGCTTTAGATAGATAGATAGATAGATAGATAGATAGATAGATAGATAGATAGATAGATAGATAGAAAAATAATTTACATCAACCAGTCATGTAGTGAAAGACCAGCCTCCTTCTTTGGAAATCTGTAATCGAAATGGTGACGTTCCAATGAATTTCAAGTCACTGAGTCGAAAGATATGGTAAAGAAAAGCGTAAAGTAGACCACAAATATACAAAAAATGTTAAACATACCTGGTTAAATTTAGAAGTATCTTAAACCTAGATTTTTCATAATCTTTTACTGCTTTTACGAAGATCATTCACTTGTCTTTTGATAGTCATACTTTCGTTGAAATACTTCACAACGAAAGCAAAAAAAAAATAATCGGTAGCTTATAGGGCCTATTTTCCCTAGAATATGAAAAAATTATTGATTTGAGATAATTTTTGGAAAAGAAACTTGTATTTATATGGGAAAATAAACATTCAGTTTACAATTTAATATTCTAAAATCATTATCTCTTCAAATGGAAGAGTCTTTACTAGGTATTATGTCAACAAATGCAGTAATTTAAATCTCTGTCGCAAAATATCAAATACTTTCTATGAACAAACTGGAATAGATAGATAGATAGATAGATAGATAGATAGATAGATAGATACCCATATTGAATATCTTTTTTTTTTCTTACAAAGACTCTGATCCATATTGCAAGCTTTTTCATTATCAATTTGTTTATTTATGAGTGATTATTATGAAGTATTATCGTTTAAATAATTTTGATTTTTTTTTTATCCAATCAAATACTGTTTACATGATTACAAAACTTATTTGCACAGTTGAAATTATGATTGTTGCGAGCGACGAAAATCGAGGAAAATCAAAAAGAAAATATCTAACTTAATAATTTGTTCACAAAACAACCATACATTTTCTGTAAATTACTTGGCTGAATTCTATAATCCTTTGAACCTCTAGCCCTTTACATCTAAGATATCTGAGTAAAGTCATAAAATTGCAAGCAAAAACAATTTTGAGCAGTAAGTATTGCTCCCGGAAGCTGACATTACTTTAAAGATTTATCCTCGACCATTTGTAAATAATTTACCTAATCTGTTTAAACTCAACAATATTTGACTTGGGTAAATTGGTTCAAAGGATTAAATTTGTATGATTGAAAAAATGCTTTAAAAAATCGTGTAACATTTGTTTTTTTCTTCCTTTGCAGGTAAGTACCTACGCCAGTTTTAATTTCCAGATTTTTCTAACTATCGCTGTTTGTCTGAAAGCCATCAGGTTAGTAATCCATTTATCATGTCTCAGTAAAATAACCAAGTTTTAAGTGCGACAACTGAAGCAAGTTTAAAGAAATTGAAACTTTTTTGCATAAAATTATCCAGCCACATTCCAGAATATATCAGTAATCGAATCAAGAAAATGTAAAGACTTGCAGAACATATCTTTACTTTAAAAAAATAACTCAAAACGTTAATAGGTTGTTTTTGCTTCTTTTCCTTTTTTTTTTTTTTTTTTTTTTTGTGTATGACAATCCATCGGTAATATGCAGAGTGGCGCATAAGAATGCAAAATTAAAATTAAGAAATTTGAAATTATGTACCCTTAAAATTTACATCATAATGGTAACACTTGAGTCAGACATTAGTATCTAATAGTTGAAAATATTGTGTCATGAACTAGGTTCTTTCTAGTATCCGTTGCTTTATATTGTATCTACAGTGTTGTTTTTCGCGTATAAATTTTACAATCGTGTGAGAAACGAAAGTAATATGAAATGTCCCAAAAATTTCCGTATGTATATGGTTATAAATTTCGTGAAACTAGAATAATCTACAATCGAAATATCTTAGATGGACCATTTTAATTCACTGCTGTAGCTCTCAGTGGTATGTCTGAGAGTTTAACTTGAACCCTTAGAATATCTATCGGAAAGCAGATTATATATATCAATATTTTTTCTGTCAGGGGTGGATTTTTACTAGTTTAAATACAAGCTGTTAAAATGATGACTGCATGTTTTTGGAAGTAATAAGTATATACACCCGTATCTCGCCCGATGGAAACTGGACTGGAAAGAAACAAAATGAAATGAGTCATGTCATGATCCAAGCAATTAAATAAGAAGCTCAGGTGTTCTTAAAACTACTAAATGGTTCATTTTAAATATTTTAGATTTAAAATCCTTCTAATATTGAGTATCATAGATACCAAGATTTATTGATTTATAGAAGTTGAAAAAATGATTTTGCATGATTATTACTAAATTCAAGCTTAAATAGTATGATTATTTGATTTTCTTGCGTAGAAATTTGATGATTATTATATTTTTTATATTATTCCATTCATCTCACTTTGTTTATTTATTTGTTTTCTTACACACAACTTGTGTATGCAAACAAAGATGACTATCATTCAAGAAAATAAACAAAGCTATGATTAGATTTATGGTTGTGTCAAGAAGAAGAGTTTGTGACGTAATTGGTTATATATTTATCCCGCACTGAAAATATTTCCGAGAAAACGAGATTCTCGTATAAATCTCAGTGGAAACTATTTCTTTATTTTAGATTCGTGCTGCTTACTAAAGATCGTAAAAATTATAGATTTATCGTCACGATAAAAACCAACAAAATGAAATAAAAGAATATCCAATCAAATTTTTTTTTTTTATTAAAACCCCTTCATAAAAAAAACGTTTTTATATGAAAAAATATACGAGAACCATTCAATGAATAAAGCGATTTTTTTCGAAAAAAGTAAAATAACTTTTTTTCAGAATTTTTCTATAAATGTAAACTTTGCATTGTTTCTAATTGGTTTATACCAAAAATTATTTTAATGTCACAAAAATATTTGTTTTGAGGTTATTCAAATCAAAAGGTGTTCCAGGCTTGAAAAGATGTCTGCCATCAAAGTTTCAGCAGCTGAGAAGTGTAAAACATGTAAAATTTCTTGAAGAATATGTGATGTGTAAGGAGAAACATGTTTGAATGAAAAATGTTTACAAATGGGCTAACTATTGATTTTCCACCAGGAACCTGAATCGAAAAGACAGTTCATTGAGTGGACACATTCTGACTCTCTTGTCAAAAAAAAGTTTCTAGACACAGGAAAGGAAAGACATGCTGAAAGTTTTTTTTAACATGAAAGGAACCATCAATATTGATTTCCTTGAAAAAAGGAACAACCGTAAACAGTGATTCTTATTGCCGACTCCTTAGGCAAAATTTACTTTATTTATTGAATGATTCTCGTACATAAACGAGAGTAAGTGTACATTCTTTTTTTAGTTTCAGTTAAGGAAATCGCTCATTTCTACAAGTCGTGAATCTTTTCATCTTTCTTTTCCCTTATTTAACACTTTCCCAATCGTAATCTGAAGCTAAATATTTTCGTCAAATATTCACCGATTTTTTGTTCTTTCTTTACGTTTAATATCGCTAAATATCCAATCACATTTACTTTTGATGTAAAAGATATTTTTTTCTGTATATAATGTTTTATTTTAAGGTCTGTAAAAATGAGATTGGATCAAATTACACGTGATATAAACAGCCTCGTTCATATTCATTTGCCATTTCCGTTTTGGATTTTCAGGCCAATTATTCGAATTTATTTTTCTATTAACTTATTCCTTGGCAAAAAATAAACCAAAAATAGATTGCAGTTGTTGCGTGGTAGCAAATTAATTTATATATAGTTAGATTTTTCTATCAACCGATATTACATTAGTTCAAGAAATGTCTTCATGAATGTCATTAAAACTGATAGGTTAATAAGAAGAACTTTTTAAATATCCATTATAAAATATATATATATATACATTTATATACAAACACCCACACCCACACACATACACACACACACACACACACACACACACATATATATATATATATATATATATATATAAAGATTGTTCTTGTGCCAATGTGAGAAAAATAAACATTTTATGAATATGAGTTCAACCTAACTATTTAGTTTTTATATATATATATTTTTTTTCTTTAAGAAAAACAAAAACCGGTCACATTAGGATTATAAATTTATTTCCATCCTGTTATGGGTATTGATATGAACCAATAACATCAAAAATAACATGACTTCTTCAGATCTAATGAATAAAATAATTATAATTACAGTCAGAATAGATACAGGAGGAAAGGGTGGGAGGGGGTAGAAGAGGGGTGAAGAGTTTCCTCCCCATTTACCCACTTCCGGTTTTTCTTTTTTATTACCGGTTGGAATCACAATAACATAACTGGACTTATATTTAAAACTCACTATCTACAGTAATTTTTTTTTAATTTTTAAATTCTAAATACATCTCAACTTAAAACTCCAGATTTAATAATAATTTAAGGATGTACAACATTTCTTAATAACCTTACGTAAAGATTACAGTAATACTCATCTTAAATTAAATTCAAAATTTAAAATTAGAATTTTAAATTCAAAATTTATATTCGTGCCTATTAATTCAGTTACCCTTCCATTGAAAAGTACGTACACATCACATGGTATCTTCCCGTTTTTTTTTTAATTTTATTCATTACACGACAAATATCAAATTAATCCTATTTTTTGGTTAATTTAACATTATCTATGACATTTGCCTATAGTTTAAATTTATTCCTATGTCTACATCGAGCTATCAATTCACATCGCAGATTTAATCATTTTTCAGGGTCTGGGTATATCATTATTTGTATTTTTTCCTCTAGGCACAAAAGCATTTTGGAGTATTCAACTTTTTCATCATGGTACATTGAATCTCAGGGGTCAAACCTTTAATTTTGCAAACACCAAAATTGCTTAGATAGAGCTGTTTGGTTTTTCAGATGTTCACGGAAGAAAGAAAAACATTATTATAGTATCTAAACTTCCATTTCGTCAAAGAAATTCCTATATAAGTTGTTCTATCCTTAACATTTTCTTTTGGGTAAATGATTCCTTGGTATACTACATTATCTAAATTACATAATCCATTCATGGGACAATTCTTTCGAGTTTTACAATTACATTCGTTTTGTTGACTAGTATTATTATTGTTATAATTATTATTATTCGTTCGGTCATGAAATTCCTTAATTATCTCTTTTTCATGATTATTGATTATTTCAAAAATATTTTTCGTGCAGAAGTAACTAATTTTTAACGTTTTTCTATAAAATATTTTATGTAGTATATTAATTATTATTTCTAAAGTGCTTATCTATCAATTTCAAAAAAATATTTACCTACATTTATACTTGCTAGTCTACAAAAAGCAGGGTTAAACCATATAATTTTTCTTTTTTCTATTTTTTTGACTGTAAATCTTATTTTCTTTATAAATATTGTTAGGTATATTTTCTTCTTAGTAGGTAAACTATTCCCTAAAACCGCTATTTTTAAGGGCTTCCATATATATATTACTACTTTCTTGGAATATTTTCTCATTAGCGGATAAATTCCTTATTCGCAATGTTACTGCTTTGGGGACTTGTTTAATTATGGTCTTCGGGTGATTCGAGTTTACATTAATATAGGAAGGGTACTGGTCAGTTTTTAGACAAGGTTTATATGAGTTATTGGAAAGGTTTAGTGTCACATCAAGGAAATTAATGATCTTATTTGATGAAGCTCCTATTTTGAATCCTAAAAACTTAAATACGCTTATAATCTTCTTTTGTATGCGTAAGCTATTTGGGCTATTAATATTTGGGATATATTAATATATATCAATCATGATATAAACCCATCTGTTCCGGGCGAACAATCCTACTAAGTATATCTAATATATATAGACCCACAAGGTCTGCTATTTGTGAAGAACCATAACCCCGCCCCCATAGGGACATCAAAATTTTTAGAGCCAGTTTTTACCTACGTGAATCAATTATTTTTTAGAACTATTTTTCTACCAGCAAGAATCACTTCACATTGTTCTTCCGTTATTTCTACATATTTTCTGGCGTAGTTAATGCTATCAATTAGAGTATTTTTTGTTATTGAAGATAATAATAATTAGAAAGAAGATATACTTGATGGCTTCTTTATATACACACATGTTTTGACTTTAATATTTTGCCTGTATACAAAAATATTTGATGAAAATTATTTTTGTGACAAATGCCTAAATTGCAATAAATTTTACATAGGTAAAACGAATAGAAATTTAAACCAAAGAATCTATGAACGTAAAAAGGCTTTAAAACTGGTAACTCAACAAACACTTTAGTTTCTCATAACCAACCACACTTTCGATTTTCAAAACTCTGCCATATCTGCTTTCATCCATGACAAAAGTAAACGAAGAATAGTTGATATATGTTCCATTGAATACTACAACACAGTACCACAACGACAAGATTTTTTTTTCAAAATATCACAATACATAAGAAAAATGATACTAAAAGAATTCAAAATTCACAATTAGTTTAGCTCCCCCCCTCTTTAATTAAACATTTAAAGCAATAAAACGTTACAAATCCCTCTCTCAAACCACAAAACGCCATTTACATTTCAGGAAAAAATTCCATCGCATGACATAACGTAATTTGAAATATCATTCAGTAGTATTCCTTTTTTTTCACATAGCAACAAATTCAAGCCCTGATGAAGACTTCCATCTAAATAAAAAATCTCTATCGTAATTAGTTCTCACAAAAATAATTTCATCATTCAAAGTTTTCGGACTATTGTCTTCATTGTTACATTCACAACGTTTCGACCGATGTGTCCTACAGCCTTCTCCAGGTGTCTCTTGTCGAACTAGGGAGCCTATACGGAACGTCGAACCACGTCCTTTATTTAAGTGCTCTGATTCTGCTAACCAAAGACGGGTTCACGTGTTAATTATTCCTGTATTGTTACTGTCCTGCAGTCAGGATTGAACCTGCAGAGGATTGTCTCATTAGAAGCTTAGAGAACCAATGCCTAAAACCGTTACGCTATGTGTCCTGGTCAACAATTCGGAGTAAAGTTTTGCTACTTGTAAGTTTAATGTTCTTATATCACTATGATTACTACTATTGGGTTTGAGCTGTCCAGATGGACACATAACTTAACGGTTATAGGCGTTGGTTCTGTAAGCTTCATTAATTTCTGTTCTGCCGAGCATTCTGGGTCGTCTATTTTATCCTGTAATTATATTGAATATCTTTTGTGATTCGTTAATTTGTTTACACAATAATGTTTACTTTATTATTTTGTAGTGATTTTAATCACTATTATTATTATTTACTCATTAGAGTTTTTCACATCAGCGTAAGCTGATGGTCTTTCACTAAAGATTGAGTGAGAGCAAGTCTCCTAAAGTCCCCAGGACTCTTCTCAGTATTCTGGACGTTTTCAATAATGCCGTTGTTTGGATGGTCTCCACTCGACCCCCAACTTCCAAATCCTCCAGGCCTTTAAATAATCCTTTAGTTACCGTGCAAAAAGCACCAATCACAATTGGTATTATTATCACCTTCATGTTCCACAGTTTTTTCAGTTCTCTAGCAAGGTCGAGGTACTTATCTCTCGTTTCACATTCTTTCAGTTTTATTCTGTGGTCAGCCGGGACAGCAAAGTCGACAATTTTGCAGATTTTCTTTTTTTTTTTTTTTGTTGATTATTATTAGGTCTGGTCTTCTGGCCGAGATTAAGTGATCCGTTTGTATATTAAAGTCCCATAGGAGTTTGTGTGTGTCATTTTCCAGGACAGGTGCTGGGTTGTGCATATACCGTTTGCTGGCATGGTCAAATCTAAATTTCCAGCACATTTCCCAGTGAATCACCTTGCCCACCCAGTCGTATATAGCCTTGTACTCCTTCCATGCCAGTTTGCTGCATTCGCTTAATTTGTGATTGATGGTTTCATCTCTGTCACCACAGAGTCTACATTTGCTATTTTGTTGCGTCTTATCTATCCTCGCCTTGATATGATCAGTTCTTATGGCGCTGTTTTGTGCTGCCGTTAAGATTCTGTTTCTCTCTTAAAGTTTCCTTTTCTTCGCCATGTCCAGGTTTTGTCGTGTGAGATGTTGTTTATTAGTCGTTTAAAACGCCCATGGAGTTGTTTTACTTCCCATTTCTCTTTCCTAGTTTTCGTCATTCTGTTATCTATCGTGTTATCAGTATTGTTTTCAATGGCCGTAATCAGTCCTCGTTCGTGTTTTTCTATGTAGTCTTCGAGTCGTTGTATGGCTGTGTCAACTTTGTCTTCGATGCTGGCAACTCCTCTTCCTCCCTCTTTTCTTGGTACATATAGTCTGTCAACGTCGTCTTTGGGATATAATGCCTTGTGCATGTTCATTAGTTTTCTAGTTCTTTGGTCCATTTGTTTAAGTTTATCTTAGGTCCACTTGAGAAAGGGTCCCGAGTATCTAACGAGGGGTACAGCCCAAGTATTTATTCCTTTGATAAGGTTTCTGCTGGAGAGTTTTGTCTCGAGTAGTTTCCTAGTTCTCCTGAAATATTCTTTTTGGATTTTATCTTTCATTTGCATTTGTTTGATGGTGTCAGCCTTCAAGATTCCTAAGTATTTGTAGGTCTTGTTTGGTGCGAGCGTTCTGATCTTCTCTTGATTTGGTAGTTCTATTCTGTCAGTTAGATGTTGTTTGCCACTTTTCATGACGAGCAGAGCGCATTTTTCAACGCTAAATCCCATCCCTATGTCTTGACTGTATATTCTAACTGTGAGTATTAGGGTTCCAGTTCTTTTCATTTTTTGCAAATAGTTTAATGTCATCCATGTACATTAGGTGATTGATCTTTTGCGATCGGCTAAGTTTGTATCCGGCCGTGCATTTTCTGAGTGTGGTTTAGAGGCATATTATAATCATTATAATTACAAAATAAGGGGTAATACACCCGCAAATCTCTCTCTCTCTCTCTCTCACACACACACACACACACACACACACACACACATATATATATATATATATATATATATATATATATATATATATTCGCTCCACTAATCAAAACTAAAAAGCTACATTAATTAACCACGTATATTTAAACATTTAATAAGAGAGTATTCATCTAGTCCCTCTACAGAACAGTGTACTGTTTTAATAGAAATAAAATGCCTTTCTTTTGATCTATGCTACTATTATTTCGATTAGTTAAGCAGAAACCATTTTAAACATTAATCTGAGGACATGCACTCTTTCTAGGAAAGTTTGTTTTTTATTCTATTTTATTCATATCTGTTTCTAAGTCAATTAAAATCATTTATATTTTAGTGGAGGTGTTTTGCCGAGATTCTTTTGTGCCTGAAAAATTGCTAAGTTTTCGATTAAATTATCAGTAGAAAATTTTGAGTGAAGTCAAAATGAATAGCAGATATAGTAGAAGAATAAAAAACTGAAAGAAGAATAAAAAACTGAAAGAAGAATAAAAAGCTGAAAGAAGAATAAAAAGCTGAAAGAATATTCCAAATGAATTTTAGCAAAAAAAAAAAGAATGAACGATACTTGAAATGAAATTGAAAGCACAAAAGGCAAGAAAAAAAAAAAAGGTTTGACTTGAAAGAAAACCAGTAAAAAATCTCAAAGTTTTAGCTCTAAAAGAATATAATAAACGATTTATTTTAGGAGCCAGAAAGAGAAAGAGTAGGGACATTTCTATGCACGGCATTACAGTTGAATAAAAGTTATTCAAAGACACGTTCACTAATATATTAAACGGAATTTTTTGCAAAGAATTTCTTGAAATATCTGGCATCTCGGAGTTCGAGCGTAAAACTAGTCATGGCATCAAAAAGCCATTTTCCAGCTAAAACTGTTTACACATGTACAGTTTTTGTTCCGTAGGTATGTGGCTTCCTACTTGGCAAGAAAAACAGATTCCTCACCATTCGAAATAACAACTTTTTTATTCTTTCTGAGGAATATCTATGGGAACATATTTTACAGGTTAATACGCAAATGAATCAAGCTTTTAAATTAACTATTGTAAGTTTAAATAATGATAAATAAAATATCAGCATTCTTTCGCTGGTAAATATTTCCTCTAAAAGGTACAATATAGAACAATTCATAATATATAATATAGAACAATTCACACACACACACACACACACATATATATATATATTTATATGTATATATATATATATATATATATATATATATATATATATATATACATGTTTGACTAAATAAATACGACACATTTTCTCGATATAAATTTATGAAGATCCTTTCAAGTTTCCTGGTAAGTATCTTGGTTTCAAGTTGGAATTGGTGAATGAATTTACCAAAATTGTCCTGAGCGATTACGGACCTTTCATAGGCCATCATCAGGGGTTGCTTTCATGTATAAAGAGTGTTTTTTTTTTAATATTCCATATTTCTTGATAATATTTTTTTCTGTTCATAGCGTTCTGTTTTATTTTTGTTTGTTTTTTTTAATTATTTGCATCTCAGTCTTATCCAACTCTGAGTTTACGTAATTTATTATGTTATAAAAACCTAAAAAACCCTCTCAAAAACATTTTAAAAACGTATATACACAAGGTCAAATTTACATGAACTTTAACGGGTGTGATTTGAGTTTATCTTCTCTAACACCGGTTGCTATAACATATTTAAAGAGCCTATTCAGCTCAACTATTCACCCAGAGTTGGAGTCAGTAAAAGCGGTTTCATACCTTTTAAACACTACGTGAAATGCAAACAGCTTCCGTTAGGTTTTATACTCGAGACTCCGTATTCATTTCTTATGACAGTAACTTTTAGACCATGAGCACTAGCTGATATATATATATATATATATATATATATATATATGTGTGTGTGTGTGTGTGTGTGTGTGTGCGTACGTTTTAGGTATATCTTTTAGTGAAAGATTAAATATATTTTTATTCTTTGGTCTCTTTTTTAATGCCAAATCAAAATTTGTGTCTTATTTAATGCCCAAGCCATATTTATTGAAGTATAATAGAGGTACCACCTAACTCACAGCTGGGGATATTATGGGAGTTCATATCTTTCTCAAGGGTATTAGTAAGAGAGTAAACCTAATTTCACGACTGGAATTCGAACTAGCTAACTATGATGCCGCAGCTCAGTAAGTTGTACACAACGCCACGCCTACTATATATAGATATATATATAGTTATTTAAAATCAAACGAACAGAACTTATTTCCAAAGGTAAAAATGTTTCTGATTGTTTTCATACTGTTCTCATATATATATATATATATATATATATATATATATATATATATATATATATATATATATATATATATATATAGGGTATTCTTTGGTCCAGTTAAACCGGAGTTGGGGGTAATTCCATCAGGACAAGAAATTATTCATGAAATTTCAAAAATGCGTAACAGGATGGAAATAAATTTATAATCCTAAGTGACCGGTTTTGTTGTTTTTCTTAAAGTATCTATATATATATATATATATATATATATATATATATATATATATATATATGAGAAATGTATGAAAATAATCAGAAACATTTTTACCTTTGGAGATAAGTTCCGTTTTTTTTATTTTCAATAACTATAAATAGATAAGTAAATAAATAAATAAATATATATATATATATATATATATATATATATATATATATATATATATATATATATATATATATATATATATATATATATATATATACAACAGAAATACGGAAAATTCTCACCGAAAACACGACAATATTAGATCAAAATAATAAACAGAAATTACAGATTCTTGAAGCACTCTATATTAGAAACATGCAACGCAAAATTAACAGAACTAATTTTCAAACCAGTGCTAATGTACTTAAATGCCTTTAGCTACTGACACTAATTATAGAACAATTTTAAAAGTAAACGCTACACACAGCAACGTCCCATAAGCTCTTCTTACAAAGTAGTAGTGTACATACAAAAGTTGCATCGCTTTTGTAATACATCCTCCCCTGATGATGGCCTAAAGTCGGGCAGAAAGTACTTGTGAAATAAACAATTATGGAAAATATATCAATCAAATCCCGCCGAATACTTTAAAATCAATACGGCAATATGAAAGGATCAACAAGAAAATGTATAGACAAAAAAATGTTTATTATGTTCAACGAAATTTGTATTAATGAAGAAATTCTGCCAATATATATATATATATATATATATATATATATATATATATATATATATATTCTGGAAAAAGATTGCATCGACAGAGACTTTTACATTTGTATTTAAAAATCAAATATCTTAATATATAAATGCATAAAATGAAGTAAATAATCTTTCTTCTTGAAATGAAATATATTTATAACCAGCTCTATACCACAGTGAAATTTTTGTGATTAATTTTTAACTGAGATCATTCGGTATCAGTAGATTACGAAACCATCGCGTTTTAACCTCCTTCCATTCCCCCTCTTGAATTAACTCAATCTGGTCAGCAAGGCAGCGTAATTGACAATGTATAAGAGCAGCCTCATCATCAATGTACTTTTGGTGAGCATCACTTCTTATCTAATATTGACATGCATATACCAAGTGAAGTACTCCTCTATGTCGAGTAAAAGTTCAAGACTTGCAACGCAACTTGTTTTAATTACAGCATAACCACTTTTATATTTAAATGAGTAGCACTTAAATATTTACTGATTTATATATTTCATTATTTTTTCCAGATTGTTAGTCCTTGTAAAATAACACTCTGGAATTAGTCTTCCAACAACAACTTGAAGAACTATCTATAATTATAATTAGTGATTCTTAATCAAATATAAATAATCAATATTTGAGTTT
Source organism: Sepioteuthis lessoniana (assembly GCA_963585895.1). Classification (NCBI taxonomy): domain Eukaryota; kingdom Metazoa; phylum Mollusca; class Cephalopoda; order Myopsida; family Loliginidae; genus Sepioteuthis; species Sepioteuthis lessoniana. The sequence continues at coordinate 94,451 of CAUZXS010001469.1, forward strand.
AGAAATTTATCTTCGGAGC